>JAGFPH010008774.1:30024-52486 GCA_018207615.1 Philaenus spumarius
GACTTATGGCTCCTTCCACTGGTTTCCACTTCTTGATGATGGTTCGCTCGGTTGATGATGGTATGGCAGAGTCTAGGGCTCTGATGTTGACTGCTTGGTATCCAGGTAGGATATGTTGATGTTGCTTCTCCAGTGTCTAGGCTGGATCTGGTGTTGATGTTTCCTGTTCAGTATCCAGGTAGGATCTGATAATTTGGTCTTTTTTTTTTTTTGAAGGGGAGGAATCTTCTTATAGAGACCTCTCAGCCAGCCTGAGAGGTACTGTGGGACTCGATCCGCTGCCGCGCGGACCCACTACCCACTAAACCATCCCCCTCTCCCCAAACTGCTCACAGGTAGTTGTGTAAAAATGCCGGTTGACGGTAACCTTTGTGACCCCTTAATCACCCCATTAACACCTCTTAATGTGTTTTCTAACACCTTTTAATGTGTTTTCTAACACCTTTTAATGTGATAAAAAATACATTATCACTTTTAATCTGTTAAAAACTCCATTAACACATTTTAATGTGTTAAAAATGCACATTACTATTACTTAATGTGTAAAAATGCCTTAAATTTTGTTAATGTGTTGAAAAAAACACATTAACTCTTCTTAATGTGTAGAGAAACACATTAACGTATCTTAATGTGTTATAAAACCCATTAACATGTTTTAATGTGTTAGCGACACTTTATCACCGCTTAATGTGATAAAAAAACACATTAACTGTTTCAGATTTGCATAAGCCTCGTCCAAGACTATAACGTCTGTCATATAGGATCGTACAAACATGTTTACATTTGATATCTAAGCTAAATGATTATTGTATATTAGTTTATCAGAAATGTAATTGCTAGTCGGTTCCTTTTATGTTGTTTACGCTTGATATCACTGTAGCTGATGCAATATTGAGATGTAGTTTCAACAGTCGGTTAGGTTACTTCAAAGCTATATTTTATTAATAATTAGCACATTATTACTGTCGGCTACCTCTCAACTAACGCAAACATTATAACTTTAATTGATTTGTTTTCGTAAACTGTTTAACGCAAATGTCATGTTGTTTTGATCAAAACAAGATGATGTAATATTACAGCAGATTAGTTTAAATACTTTCTTTATTCTAAACACTAGTCGGTTCCTTGAAAGTTATCTTTATTTTGTTTGTGACTGATTCCAATGTAGCTGATGCAACATTGAGGTATAGTTTCAAAGCTAATTAATTTGGACATTATTACTGTCGGCTATTTCTCTTAATGAATGAATCTGATCAAAACAATATTACATAAGCCCCATCCCAGATTATTGTAAATACTTTGTTTATTCAAAACAAGTTGTTTACGACTGATATCAATGTAGATGATGAAATATTGAGAATAAGTATCAAAGCTATAATTTGAACATTATCACTGACGGATACAATTAATCTTCTTAAAACGTTTGACGTAAATGCCATGTCGATCAAAACAAGGTGATGAAATATGGCTGATGCAATATTGAAAAGTAGTTACTCATTTAACTGGTACACACATGTTTTGAATGACTAACCCCTATAATCTGAAATTAGTATAAATTGTAATATCCTTCTTATAATAAGACAGACTGAACGAGGACTGAGGTCTGAAGGCAAGTTCAGAATGGTGCAATATAAGTTTATTTTACCTTTAAAAGAAAACGATGTCTTATTTAAAAGACATATTATAGGACAATTGATAGTAAGTGAAATAAATTATATAGTACATGAAGTAGAAGTTATAGAATATAAAATTGAAAAAAGAAAATTAACTATAAAAGTTTCTATAAACGGATCTAGACACGAGATTATTATTCATTTGTTTGATATGCGTGTAAAAATGGAAACATTTATCAGATTTCCGTGTACTGAAGAAAATAGTTGGCTGATATATATTAACACAACTTTTGAGGGCACTATCGGGAGAATAGTCGCTCTAAACAGTGTACTTCACCGTGCTATGATAAGGCGGATTTTAGATGACTATGCTCAAGTAAGGACCGATGACGATGATGATGATGGATACGATTCGGGTGACGGGATGTACGCAGGACGTGACGAGGAAAGCGACATCAATACTGATGATGTTTTAGAACTTCTAGATATAATGTAATTTCCAAAACAAGATGATGAAATATTACATAAGCCTCATCCACGCTAGTCGGATCCTTCAAAGTTATCTTTATGTTGTTTACGACTGATATCAATATGGTTGATGTAACATTGAGAAGAAGTTTCAATAGAGTCGGTTACTTCAAAGCTATCTTTTAAGTGTTATTGTGATGAATTTAAACATTTTATTAATTGATATGAGTTGTTTTTTATAAACTTGTGATCTATAAATCATTTATGAACAGTCTTCAGTCTTCAGCCCTCGTTCAGTCTCAACAGTATTGACTCTGTCATCGCAGTCTCATCTTATTGGTAAGTAGTTCACAAATATATCTTGTTTGTTAATAAACAAAAATTTAAATTTTGATCAATATTTTATTCCGATTTAACGAATATATTGAACATTTTTATTTAAAAAAATTATTTTAAAACTTTTTAAAATATTATTCTGTATGTTTATAGTTCTGGAAAAATGGATATGGATTCTTTAAAAAAAAATCCGGTAGCAGGTTCTTCTACCTCTCAAACGTCTGAAAAGATTTCTTTCAATATATATTGGTTATTGGAAACTGTATTCACCTTAGGGTTAAATTCCTTTAATGTTTGGGAATTAGTTATTACTAAATTGAAAACTGTGATAAGTAATGAAACTAATATTGATATTATAAATATTTATAGTAGTCTTGAAATTGTATTTGATTATTTGAAATATTCAACAGAAAATGCTTCTTGTTCTCAGTTAAAAGTGAACATTGTAAAAGAACGATTATTTAAATATAGTGAATTAATTATGTTACTTAAAGATTGTTTAGAAAATACAGACTTAAAAAATAGATTATATACGTCTGAAGCCTCTCATTCTATAGTGAGTATGATCAGATCTATAATGTTAGAAATTAATAAAAAAGAACAACCAAAAGTAAGAACTAATAAACGTAAAAGTAAAGTATATTCTGAAGAATCAAATTCAGATTCTGATTTTGATGATGATGATTTTGATAAATTATTTGTGTCAAAAAATAAAAAATTTAAAAGTAAAAATAAAATTGTTTTCATTAAACAATTTGTTCAATTGAATACTGAAAAAAATAAAAAAATAATGAAAACTCCTGGAGAAACGGGTTCACATTTAATAAAAATAGAAATGACAGATTTAAATGATTTGAGAAACGTTCCAGAAAAACAATACTGGACAAAAGTGTACAGAAAAGCATATTTTGTATTAGATGAAAACGATACAGAAGAAGAGAGTACATTAAATACAATAAATGACATTTTAGTGAAAGTAGGTAATAAAATTTCATCAACTGAAAACGTTGAAGTAAATGTACAGAAAAAAGGAGCACAGAATTCTCAATGGTAGTACTATAGCACATTTACTAATGTAAAATATTAAAATATTATTCTAGTTATTTTAACAATAAATTATAATTATTTTCAGTAAATACAATAAATAACATTTTAATGAAAGTAGGTAATAAAATTTCAATGTAAAATATAAAATATTATTCTTTTTATTTTAACAATAAATTATAATTATTTTCAGATGAATTAAATGGAAGAAAGTTTAAGTAAACGTGCAGGGATAGAACATCCGTTTGAATATAATGCATTTTTTGAATTAGAAAAGGCTTTTAAAGGTAATTTAAAAACCTTTTATCTAAGAAATAATTCAAACATATTTAAAGATGTTTGTATATTGTTAATATATAGTAAAAATTTAATTAAACTTGTTATTAATAAGTGTTTAGAGACTAATGAGTCATTCAAATTTAATGTTGTAGTAGAATGCATGTATATAAAACCAATTTCACAGGAATTTCAAGATAGAGCTTTTAAAACAAAGAATATAATCGTAACTAGATCATCGAATTTAGATATTGTTTTAGAATCAATTAATTTAAAAATTTGTAAGGAAGAATCAGAGTCTCAAGGCAAAGGAAGTGGGTGGACTTTGTACACTGTTGACGGAATTTTGTTACGTTTTAGTAAGTATCAGCCACTTAGAGGCAATTCGTATTTACCTTTACCAGATTGTATTGCAAGAAAAAAAGCTGTAATAAATGTAGATAATACAAGCGATAATTATTGTTTTAAATGGGCACTTTTAAGTCGTTATGTTAAAAGCAATCCTACTAAATTAACTTATAGATATTATGAGTTAATAAATAAATTTGATTTTCATGGAATTGATTTTCCAACACCGATAAAGCAAATTGATAAATTCGAAAAAAATAATGAAAATATTTCAATTAATGTTTACGGTATAAATAATGAAAATATAGTGTATCCTCTTAGGATAAGTAGCTTTGAAAAAGAAAATCATTTTGATTTATTGTTATTAACAAATGAGAATAGAGGAACGAGTCATTATTGTTATATAAGTCAATTTTCTCGATTAGTTAGTGAACAGTTAAATGCAAACGAGCATCAGAAGGCTATTTGCAAAAGATGTTTCACTTTTTATCAAGGTCGCAATCGTAATAATAAATTAAAAGACCATATTAAAACTTGTATTCCAAATAAACCAGTAAGAGCTGTAATGCCTGAACCAAAAACAAATATTGATTTTGAATCAGTTCCTCAGTTGAAATTTAAAAATTTTCATTACAGTTTTCGTTTACCCATTGTTATCTATGCAGATTTTGAATGTTTACTAAGAGTCAAAAATGAAAGATTGACAAAATATACATTTATTAATGATATTCATGAACCAATGAGTTTTTGTGTATATGTTGTAGTTCATGAAAATGTATTACCTCAAGATATGATTGATAAATTACCTAAAGAACCGTTTATTTATAGAGGTGAAAATGCAGACAAAAAATTTATGTCTTACTTAATTGAAATATCTAATTTAATTGGTAATTTATTTAATGATAAGAAGACAATGTCACCTCTCACTAACGAAGAATTTTTAAAATTTAAAAATACAACTAACTGTGAAATGTGTAATAGTTTATTTACAATGTTGCATCGCAAAGTACGCGATCATTGTCACTATACAGGAAAATTTCGATCTGTTTTGTGTAACGAGTGTAACTTAAAAAGACAAAATCAAAAGTATTTACCAATATTTATACATGGTAGTTCTAATTATGATTCACATTTTATTATAAAACAATTAGGTTGTGACTCTCAAAGAATTAATATTATACCGAATTCATCTGAAAAATATATTTCATTTTCTAAACAAACCGCTAACGGTATAACTTTAAGGTTTGTTGATTCATTTAAATTTTTAAATGCTAGTCTAAGTTCATTGTCTGGATATTTAGCTATGGATCAGTTTAATCATATTAAAAAACATTTTGTTGCTGAAGATTTAGAGTTTGTTACAAGAAAAGGCGTATATCCATATGAATACACTAGTTCTTGGAACAAGCTCGATGAATTGGAACTACCATCGAAAGAATGTTTTCATAATAGCTTACAAGATTCAGACATTAGTGATTTGGAATATTTATTTGCAAAAAATGTATGGTATCATTTTAAATGTAAAACCTTAGGTGAATATAGCGATTTGTACTTAAAAATTGATGTGTTATTATTAAGTGATATTTTTGAAAATTTCAGAACTCTTTGTATCAATAATTATAATTTAGATTGTGCTCATTATCTAACACTACCAAGTTTTACGTTTGATGCTATGTTAAAGTTTACAAATGTTGAACTTGAGTTATTTACCGACTATGATATGTATTTATTTATAGAAAGAGGTATAAGAGGAGGAATATCACTGTGTGTAAAACGTTATGCAGAAGCTAACAACCCATATATAGAAAATAATTTTAATGCAAATGAGCCTATTTCATATTTAATGTATATAGATTGCAATAATTTATATGGCTTTTCTATGTGTAAACCTATACCAAAAGATGGTTTTAAATGGAAAAAAAACTTGGATAATTTTGATATCATGTCTATAGCAGATGATGCACCACAAGGTTATATACTTGAAGTAGACGTAGAATACCCAGAAAAATATCATGATGAGCATAACGAATTTCCATTCCTTGCTGAAAATAAATGTCCACCTCAAGAAAAACATAAAAATTGTTAACTACTTTAGAAGATAAAACAAATTATATTGTACATTTTGTAATTTTAAAACAAGCAATTAAAAATGGTTTAGTATTAAAGAAAATACATAGAATTTTAAAATTTAATCAAGATGATTGGTTAAAGCCTTACATCATGTTTAATACTGAAAAACTCAAATTAGCGCAAAATTCATTTGACAAAGAATTTTACAAACTCTTAAATAATGCTATGTTTGGCAAAACTATAGAAAATATTAGGAAACGACAGTTGATTGAATTAGTAAATACAGAAAAAAGATTAAATAAGCTTGTATGTAAACCTACGTATATAGAATCAATAATTTATGATACAAATTTGTGTGCTGTGCGTAACGCTAAAGAATCAGTTGTATTTGATAAACCTATTTATATAGGATTTACTGTATTGGAATTGAGTAAATCATTGATGTATGATTTTTATTATAATGTATTACGTTTAAAGTATGATATAAACAAAATGAATCTTTTGTACATAGATACAGATAGCTTCTTCTTAGAAATCTTTACTGACGACATATATAAAGATATCTTGTCACCTGAGTTGAAAGATTATTTTGATACTTCGGATTATCCAATTGAACATTGTTCTTATTTTAATCATAATAAAAAAACTTTAGGAAAATTTAAAGATGAATGTAACAGTATACCCATTTATAAATTTGTAGGTTTGAGACCAAAATTGTATTCTTTTTTAACTATCAACGATAAAGGTATAATGCAAGTACAAAAAAAAGCAAAAGGTATAACAAAATCAGTTGTTAAAAACCAAATTTCTTTTGATGATTACACTAATTGTTTAAACTATTTTACAACAATAAGAAAAGAATGTAGATTGTTTAGATCTAAGAAACATTGTGTAGAAACTATTACTGTAAACAAAATAGCTTTAAGTGTCCATGATGATAAACGTATAATCTGTGATGATGGAGTCAATACTGTTGCATATGGTCATTATTTGTTAAAATAAATATTTACAAAATGTTTTGTATAATTCAATGTAACTGATTATACTGTGTTTATAAACTTATGTGATGATGGAGTCAATACTGTTTCATATGGACATTATTTGTTAAAATAAATATTAAATGTTTTGTATAATTCAATGTAACTGATTATACTTATTAAAACTTAATTGTTTCAGTGTCTCTATTGTGTTCATACTTAACCTTCAATCTTCAACTATCCAATAAAGATGTTAAGTTTATTTGACTTGTGCTGTACCCAAGTGTGTGCTCAAACTGTGAATTTTGAAAATATAGATAGACTTGAATTACCGCTCACTATAAAACATTATTTAAAAAATAATTATAAAAATGTGTGGTTTAATTTAAAATGTGATATAAAAGGTTACGATTACTTAAATATAAATTTTGATAAAATTAAAAGTAAAGATTTTTTAATGTTAATGAATCATCCTAATGAAGTACCAGAATTTGTATATGAGAAAAATTACGTACTATTACACTCTTATTATTATAAAAACAGATCCATACGATTATGTAGAGACTGTTTCAGTGAAATTGTTGTGTTTGAAAATGATTTTAATAGCAAACTAGCAGGTTTTGACTATTTTAAAAAATATGTTGATGGAGGTTTTCTGTTAACAGAGATAATATGGAATTCTGAAAATTGGTGTGACAAGTGCATTACTACACCATTGTTTAAAATATATAATGAAGATGAAAATCGGGAATATGTGATGGGTAGAGAAATTATGTCTTTAAGAGAACTTTGTAAACCTTCTGTTTGTTTCAAATATCTTTTGAGAAATTCTTAAAACATTCTGTATATGTTTAATAAACTACTGCAGGTGTATTGTTAAAAATTTTATTTATCATTTCCTTTACATTATTTTCTTAACGATTCCAGACAGAGGTGAGTATTTTACAAGTGCATCATGAATAATTAAACAATAGCAAGCAGTGTCTTCCGCAAAATCTGTTGTCTGCAATTCAATTCTTACGTCCAACGATCCAGTTTTTAATGATTCTTCTTGTTTCGAACAGTCTATTACAAAAAGAGGTGTTTTCAGAGCCCATGTCAGTCGATCTACGAGTGGCTGATCATCGCTTCCTTGATAGTAGGATGACTGGAACCTAGCAAAAGAATCGTATAGAATAGCCTTATTTCCATTAATATTATCATATGGATAATATTTTGAATTCAAGTAAAGTTTAATGTTTTCAATATTGCACAAATCAAAATGTGAAGCATTAGAGGTTGCATTATCTTCTCTATTGGTTTGAAAAGCAACAATAACGTATCGAGGTTTCTCCAACATAGTAGAAGTTTTCACAGTCCAGGTTTGAAATTTAGTTTTTGGTAATGAGGGGTACTCGTGCATTTGCCAACGTCTGAATGGTATGGATATTATTTCATCCTTATTTATCAAATGCAGTAATGATAATTTCACTTCATCGTCGACACGTACATAAGGCATTTTCCATACTATTTTTGAAATTTTAATTTTACAATCCTGTTGAGTTGTTTGAAATATTGCATTTTTATCAGAAGAAGATCTTAATAACACTAACTCCTGTTTAACATTCAAAATTATATGTTTATAGTCTTCGGCAAAACCTAGTAAAATACGTAGAGGTATGCAAAACGTAAAACTTCCTTTATCGGATAGAGGCTGAGTATCCGCTGTCCAAGCATAATTTCCCATTGCGTTTTTGACATTAGGCCTCAAGGTCAATAGATTCTTCATTAAAGTCGTAATACCCACATTCTTAACTCTATCGATTTCCGTTCCACAAAGTTCATACCTTATTTCTTCAAACATAAACGCAATTGCGTTATTAACTAATGTTGTTGTATCGTCCTCGGTTCCATCGCTTTTTATTATATTCCCTTCTATGATTAAAAAACTTTTATTTGGTAACGTATATACGTCTTGCTGATGGACGGGAATTCTTATTTCATCGCTATTGCCGAAAGAATTTGAAGAATATGGGTTATGCGAATGCCATTCGAAATCAACTATGGTGTCATTTTTAAGAATTAAAGAATCAACGTCTAATATATGATTCATTTTGTTTTATATTATTCAATTTGTATCCGGGAATGGATCTGAGAAATATACGTTGCTTAATGTTAACGCACTGAGTCTTGATCGAGGAATGACGCTTTTTGACACAATTGTATTTTTATTTGCTACCATTTTTGGCATATGAGCGGCTGAAAAGATAAATCCCATGGTGTAATTTTATTTTGAACTTCTTAAATGAAGACGAATGATTATATTTTCGTTTCTAAAATTAACTAAATTTCCGTATTGATCTTCTAATTTAATGTTGATCTTATAAAGTAAACCTTGCGTGATTATTGGTAAATAAATAACATGAGCTGGTTTTTCAACTATTTTAAATCCTGGTTCTACTACAGGATAAAATTCATGCAATATGTGACCTTCAACACCGTCTCTGTAAGAGCTTCTAACTATATCACACGCAATACGTATGACGTCCACTTTAACAATAGCGGCTTGATTCGGAGAGATATGCCATATATTTGCTTTTAGTTTATCGTTTTCTTTAAAACCTAATAGCGAAGCAATACTTCCACTTTTGAATTCAATTTCATTATTACAATAAATTTCGGTTTTTAGAGTGTTATTGTTTGGCTTTATTATAAGTTTTGTTTGACTTTTTTTATCTCTCAATTCTTTATTTATATAATCTTGTATATCTTCAATTTCGTATGTTCCTTCTGGCAGCGTAATCGATTCATTTGATCCAAAATACATTTTATCGTTGATATTTTCTTCAATATTTGGTATTGAATTATATGTCATTAAGTCAATCAGTCCTATTTCCCATTTCTGTGATGTAGATAAATCGATGGGAGGAAATAAATCACACGTAAAGTATGAACTTCTGCCGGACAGACAAATCATGGTGTTACAAGAAATTCTAAACACAAATGACCGCAATTAACTGTATTAAAGTTTTGACGAGAAGAGTAATTGAAATTAATTGTAAGTCGTTGTTTTGAATTAAAATATTTTACTAATTCCGTTGGCGGTCTTAAATTTCCAAAACTATCAAAATATTGAACAATATTTCCACGTTTTTTGTAACAAACCCAATGAGTGCCGCTTCCTCTGAAACTGTCCAAGTTTACTATAGCTGATTCGTTATACAATGGTCCTTTTTTCGGCAATGTGTCACGCATGAAAACACCTCTAAAATGTGGAATGTTTAATTTCTCTGCATACTCTAGTAAGTCTAGGGTCGATAAAGGTTGAATGGGTATTGAGTTAATTAATTTCATCGAGTACGACGTTTTTTTTCTTTTTATAACCATCTCCTTTGTATGGACGTACGTACAGACCTTTGCCTTTTAAATTTTTCATTTTCTTTTTAATATCCGTAAGCATTGAAATTACTTTCTTATTTGTCGTCACATCGGATTTTTTTACTTTTTACAATTCCACCACCAAACTTACGTTTAGCTTTCATTATGTTGGTTACCGCCCACGCTGCTGATTTTTCACCTAAACTACTATCTCTAGCTTTTACACGTTCCCAAGCTCTCTCCACGAGTTCTTTGTCCGCAATGGCTCTATTATTGGTATCTTTGTACTTATTGTAGACTATATCATGTGCTTTACAAGCAGCATCTAATTTATTAATACCTGGATCACCTCGCTGCAAACGTTTAGTGAGTTTTGTTCCAGGTCCGCAATATTGATAGCCTGGTAAATGTAATTCAATCGGAAGTACGTCAATAACTTTATTTAATGCATCTCCGATGAGACCACTTCCTCGATGACGTCGCATTTCTTACTAAACTGAAGATTGTGGTAATGGTGATTGTGGTGGTAACCACGATAACTTCTTAACCCACTCGTCATAAGTTTCAATCAATTGATGTTTGTCTCTTTGATCCCTAGCGTATGATAAATATACAACTTGAAATACGCGTTTCAAGGTTGCAGCATCATCTAGTTCTTCTGTCACTATATTAGTTAATCGTTTCTTATTAAAATTCAACGCATTCCTTGAATCCTTTGTATAAATCGAATTTTCATGAAAATATTTTTTAGTTACAACATCATTATCTTGTACAGGTGGTGCAATATTTCTTATTAATTTCATTTGACCGTTGTATACATTGTTTTTATTATCTGTACACAAACATTCTTTTCTCATTGTATGCAAATTAACCGCATCTTTTTCGCCAGAAGGATGGTTAACATTACATAATTTTTTGTTCTGTATATTATAATTTCCATTCGGGGTTAATTCGAAACCTCTGCCTGGTGGACCGGGTAGACCGCGATTTCTTTTTGATGTGGTATGCATATGACGACCGAATTTGTCTACACTCATGGTTTTATTTGATTCTTCAAGAATAGAATTAATATCTTTTTATGACCCGTACTGTCCGCTAGCTTACTATAGTATACACCGTTTTTAACTGCGTCTTTAACATTGTAACATTTTTTGTTCTGCAAATTAAAACCTCTGCTTGATGGACCGGATGGGTGTTGATTTATTTTGTATGCATATGACAACAGAATTTCTGTACACTCACAGTTTTATTAGTATGCTACCTTCAACTAATTCTTCGCTGGACCTACTAATTTGGCTATAATATTCTTATATTTTTTACTTCTGCTGGATTTAATCTTTCCTATTGCCGAATTATTTTGTCTGTATACATTTGTATCTTTTAAAATTTCACTGTAGGCTTGTAAGTCTTCTTGGCTAAAAGTATAAGGATCCGGTTCAGCCATAATAATTAATTCGTATAGCCCCATTGTTCCTGTGTAACGTTTATCATTAATAATCAGATCGTCTCCATTTAAATCGACCACTTTATCTCCCAACATCCAAATGTTACCATTCACGTGTATTCCAAATGTCTTGTCAATTTTTTTACCACCATCTATCAATTTAGTAAAGTATATTCTTGATATAGGGCCTGAAAAAGTATCATTAATAAAACTAGTAATACTTTTTCTACCTTCTGGCGTCTTAATTAAATCTTCTCCCGTTTCAATCGATTCATAAACGGTTTCGGGTAATGCTGTCAACGGTGGTGTTTTTGAAGTTTCTACTTCCATAGCGTTATCTGGAATTTCTTCATCATCCATGGGAGGCTCGTGTCTTAACATTCTACGTTTACGACTTTCAGTTTGAGCAATATCTTCATAGTCGTAATCCTCATAATCGTCAGCATAATGATCCAAACTTGTATTCACCAATTTCTTGCGTTTTTCACCTTGAGGCGGTTCGAATGTTTTTCGTTTTTCTGGAAATATGTCCGGATCTAGTGCTTCTTCTTCTTCTTCCGACGAATCCATGACGTACCTTCTTTTAACGGCTACTTTATGTTCTCCTTCAATTTCCTTAGCATCTAGGAAATTTTTTTGAGAGGTTCTGTAATAGACGTAAATTGTTTCTCCAACAGCTGTTCGCCTTCCATTATATCTCGTGTGAGAGCTCGGTGTTTGGCTTTAATTATTTTACGCAGTTTATTTATTTCGAGAACAATTTTCTCATCAACTGCTTCCTCTAAAGAATCATTCGACATACTGAACACTCTAACAATAAAATTATAAATCAGTCACAGAACTAGTAAGTCAATGAGAGAGGGGAGCTTAAATAATAATGAATGTGTCAAATCCGATACGATAACGTCCTTTCTTTATATCCCTCTCCTTATCAATTACAATAAATGCATTATTATTTTTCTTCCACACTTTTGCACATATTTCTTTAAATTTTTCGAATGTCATGTCATTATTAATGTGGTCTCTAAACACGTGATGTAAGTTTCTTTCATCCTGCTTAAATAACACCAAAAGGTTTGCATTATCTCTGATTAATTGTTTTGGTATGCAACTGTATGTTTGGCACAAATAAAATATGTCTATGTCATTATGACGTCCCATTGTAAAATAATTTCTAATGTTATTTTGTTTTTCACAAGCTACGTCATCAAATATCATAATTGAATTGGACTTTACGTCATTTGGATAAGGAATTTCATCATTTTCCTTAAACGCATGATATTCAATCTCTGGTATACCATCTATAATACAACGTAATAATTTATATTTAGGTTGATACAGTGATTTGGAAAACACATAAATATTTTTAAAATACAACCCGTTTGGAGAAATCAATAAATTTATTATTAAAATTGTTTTTCCAGTATTAGAAGGACCACATACAATACATCTGATACTATTAGGTAACAACATTCCATGTTTCTTATTTTTATTATTCATAATTGGTGTGACTAAAGTGTCTAAATTTATAATTGATAACCGATTAGATTGTTTTACAAATTTCATATCAAATCCTTAGCACTAATCCAAGTATCTTTCGAACTATCAAAACCTAACCAACGAACTAACAACTTGTTTCCTTTTTTACGTAAAACCTTTTCTATTAAATATGTATCACCGTATTTTGTTTTACTCAATTCTTCTTGATAAAATCCTCCTTTTATTAAACTTCCTGTTTCATCTTTTATTGAATACGTAACTGGAACTGTAGGTAGAATTTTCCACACTGTGTACACTTCATTACTCCAATTTGGTAAATAACCTTTAGTAAATGGTTTTTTATATCTACTTATTCTTACCTTGTCTCCAACATTAAACTTTCTGCTGCGATTTAATTTAATTTTTCTATTTTTTATTATTCTTTTTAATACTAGATTTTCGTTTTCCTTGGTAACCTCTATCGGTTTCATACCAATTGTTCTGTGAAACGTATTATTATATTTATCAACTATAATTGGAAGTAAATGCAACCATTTGTAATTACCTTGTTCACTAAAACTTTGCCACATTTTCCCTTTCAACGTTCTATTCAATCTTTCAACTATAGAAGCTTTTTTATCAGAAAAAGTAGAATAATGGTTTATATTGTATTTATCTAATAAAGATTTTACTTTTGAATTATAAAATTCTGTGCCATGATCTGTCTGGAAATGTTTCATAGGATACTTGTCAAAAATAGGTTTTAATGAGGTTTCAAGTTCAATTGCAGTTTTTGTTTTTACTGGCACTGCGATAGCATATTTACTAAAACAATTTATTACTACCAAAATATACTTATAACCTTTATTGATTCTAGCAAATGGAATCATCTCTACAAGGTCAGCTTGATAAAGGTCATTAATACCTTTAAGTTCTACATAACGACTAGTAAATTTCCTACGAACTTGTTTATGCAATTCCTTAGCGATTTCACCTCTTATATTCATGTTTACAGTTCAACAAACAAAGGTAAAATAACAGACACAGACATAAAAACATTTACAATTTATTTTTACAAATTTGCTAATTTACAATCAGGTGATGCCTTTTTATGTTCTAATTTTGGATTATCATCTACTTGCCAATCTCCTAAGGTAACTCCACAGTCGATACAGGTGACATCATCATCTGATCCAATGTAGTAAAATCCCGTTTGCACCATCTCTTCAATATTTGGGTATAACTTCGGCCAGCTCGAAAATGATTCCCTCATTATTTTTTCAATACCAATAACTTCTAATTTATTGAAAACATACTGATTGAACTGTTCAGGTACATTTAAACTTAGAACACAATCAGGATTTGATATTTTATGCAAAAACGTTATTAGTCTAATTGCTAATTTTGAATTACACGCTTGACGCCAGCCACAACTACAACACACTATACTATCCATCAATTTTGTACGAAAAAAACCTGAATTTATTAAATCGTCTTTCGTACAATTAAATATACCACAACACATGTTAACACGATCCATGCTTTACAGTGACTGACTAAAATTAAAATTATCATATCTATGTATACAGTAAAAACAATCTTTTTTCTTTAATTATAAAGGCATATTGATCATTTTATGATTGACACAAGGAAAAATGTTTAATATGTCGCAATCTGTTCTTAATTCAATTGGTAGTTTGTTAAAAATATCTTCTACATTTTCAAAATGATTTACAATGAATTCTTTAGGTAAATATTTAATCAATTCATCTTGCATACCTTTATATCGTTTTGTGTAACATTCTTTTATCGCTAAATTTACTGCTGTAATTCAACCAAAAACTAATTTTTCTAATTTCCACCATTGTAATAAAACATGTACATTAATGTAAGCACAATTTTTAGAACTATGTTCAAATACACATGGTTTGTAAAAATCACTCCAAAATTTTTTTTTAAAACACTTAAATTAGGACAATTTATATCATCAAAGTTTATCACGTTAACATTAAATTCAGTCAACAAATTTGATATATATGATTTTTTTTTCACTTCCTTTAACATAAACATTTCCACTTATGTTGATGCTTCGAAATAAATCCAACAGACTATTATACGATTTCATTCCAGAATCCCATCGAAGACCATGGTACTGTCTCTCTAACCATATCACTTGCTTTTGTAAATTTATAGGTAATTGACTGAAACCAAAAGGAGGTCGAAAAAGATGTAATTCGTACACTGTATCATCTGTAGATATAAGCGCCAACTCCTTAACAATAAATTCATTTGCATCATTTTTAAAACCTTGAAAATCTAAAATAAATTCCATTATAAGTGACACTTTTTAGTTCCTTCCAAGACTTGCAACGACACTTGAATAAGGCTCTCAAATAATGAACACAAACACGTATCAGGCCCCTCTAAGGAGTGGGGATTAGACCAGCAACACATTGTATAATGACCGGTTACAGGTTCAAATTCCGAAAGTCCATAATTAATATACGACTGCGCTTCCTGTATGTTTAAATGTACACGGGTTTCCCCACAAGAGCAAAGATTCGGATGATCAATAATACTTTCTAGTCTTTTTTGTGCTGTAAAACCCATCTTAACTGCACTTTTTAACAGAGTAGATTCAATTAATCAGCTCGATCTTTCTTGGGCGGTGCCTGCAGTGTTGTAATTGTTGTTTCTAACCACCTGTTAACTTCGTTTTCACGTTCGTATTTTGCTCGATCTGCCGCTGATCTTAACCAACAACTACCATTTCTTGCGGCCTTGTGTATAGGATTGATGTTGACGTAATGAATAGTATTCAAATCATCTCGAAAATGAACTCTGCTACGGTTGTCAGACAGTTTTAGACCTTTAAACTTTGTTACTAACCTATCAATTTCGTTGTCAGACATCGCTTTCACAGAATCTTCTTTTTAACTAGCAAACGTGATGAAGTGCAATAAGCTACTGAATGGAAACCTCAACATGATTGAATGTAGCACAATTTTTAATCTATGTTCAACCAATCACAAATTTTATCACAAGTTTATAAAAAACAACTCATATCAATTAATAAAATGTTTAAATTTATTACAATAACACTTAAAAGATAGCTTTGAAGTAACCGACTGTATTGAAACTTTTAAAGTCGTAATAAATGTTCATCTATGAGATTTTTAATTCTGACTAAAATATTTGCATTGCTTAAAGGTGGTTTAAGACATTTGATTCCAAAAATTGATAACTTATTTTTTTCTACCTTAACTACAGAATTTATAAATTCGTTAAATTCAAAAACAGAATTATTTTTAAAAACATATAATAATCCGTTAGTATATCTAAAAACCGAATCCATGCTTGAAGGCAATCCGTTATATGTTTTATACGTTATACCATAACTTTTAACATTAAATGTACATTCATCTATTTCCATGTAGTAAGTGTTGTGGAAAAAAGCTATTGTTTTTCCTGAATAAGTATTGACTATACCATTAATATTTTCTCTTCCAAATTTTTTTTCTATTGACATGGGATACCCATCTATAAACTGTAGAGATGGAAAGTTTAATGTGTATACTTTTTTCTTTATAAAAATAACAATATCACCGTTAGGTCTTTGATAGAGAAAATCAATTTTTTCAAAATCCGAAGGTAAAAAGAAAAGCCAATCTGATATCAATTGGGGTTTGGTAAATGATCGGTTATCTTCTAAATTTACTATCCAAAACCATTTCTTGTAGAAAATATATAATTGCTGATTGATCAATAAAAATGTATTTATATTCGTTAAAGTACACAAATCCGGTTCTACTAAAGGCTTAACAGTTGTATTTTTCACCACAACAGGTTTTTTAGTTGTTGCAGGAATTGTTGCAGAAGTTGTAATAGGGGTTGTTGTTGAGGTAGTAGTAGTCGTTGTTGTTGTTGTTGTTGTTGTTGTTGATATGCTTCTTTTTCTCACACCATATAGACTCTGTATAGCATAAATATCATCGTTTGAAAGTTTACTTTCTCTGTAGTTATTGTGTAACGCATGCATTATTGAATCAATATCAGATGAATGAGATATTCCTAACGAGTGACCAATTTCATGAATTAAAACACTGAATAAACTTGTATGACCATCACGACATTTCTTAATGTCTGTCTCAAAACACCATATTTCATCTTGATCTATATGAATTTCAACTGTCGAATTATCAGTAGTGATACCGGACACCTGAGGACAGGCATCAAATCGGACACTTGAGGACAAGAGTGGTGGGGGAAGGTAAGGTGGGGAAAATGTTTTGCCGCCATCGCCGATATCTTGGTTTAATATTTTTTATTGTTGAAAAAAGTCAATGGTCTGAGGTAGATTCGAACGGGGTACTACCAACACCCGAGTCCGCGACGTTGACCACTAGTCTACGATGTCGTCTCATGGTTTAGTATGTTTTTATGGAGTATAAAAGTTGGGTCGCCGTTTAAATAATTAATAATCTTGTATTAAAATAATAGGATTACTCTAAGCCGCCATCTTGTTTTTGAATAATTTTAATATTGTCCTGCACACACGTCCTGCAACTCTCCGTTTGCTACTGATAATTAGGGACACTCGGAGTGCAACACCTGCATCTGTCACACGTGACTAAACACCTGCATCCGGGTATAACACCTGCTCACAAGACCAGCTTGTCTTTATCGATCCATGCGACTCTGTTAAGAAGGTCATCAACCTTGTGTCAGATACAAGGTATTATAGTGTCGTTGGGATATAGTATAAATTGCGTTATAACAACCCGAACATACCCGATCGTCCCCGAATCCAACCGAAGGCCACTTAGAAGAAATTAGGAGATTTAAATGTTATAGTGTTGTTGGGATATAGTATAAATTGCATTATAACAACCCGAACATTACTGATCGTCCCCGAATCCAGCCGAAGGCCACTTAGAAGAAATTAGGAGATTTGAATGTTATAGTGTCGTTGGGATATAGTATAAATTGCGTTATAACAACCCGAACATACCCGATCGTTCCCGAATCCGACCGAAGGGCACTTTAAGGAGATTTAAATGTTATAGTTACAGGCCGTTGATTCTCTACCAGAAAGCGCTGCCAGATAGTTCGAAGATTCTCTACCAGAACGCGCTACCGTCGGACAGAGGATTCTCTACCAGAACGCGCTGCCGTCGGTTTAAAATAAAATGTCTGAGGGTAAATTAAGCAAAGTATAGATTATTGATTCTTGTAATATAATGTAAAATACATTATATAACTGTTTCTTACCAGAGGCCAACCGAACGTAAGGCTTCGCTGTACCATTGTAATATAATGTAAAACACATTATATAACTAAAACCCGTGTCCGACTGAACGTAAGGCCCTCCCTAATGTTAAACACATTATATTACCCCGAACATTACCGAATCCAATCGAAGGGTACTTTAAGGAGATTTAAGTTTAACATTCGTCGTTGACCTTGTATGATACTTGTACAGTGTAATTGTAATATAATGTAAAATACATTATATAACTGTTTCTACCGATACTACACGAGTCTGACCGAACTTAAACCCGAACTTAAACCCGTGTTATATAATGGAAAATACATTATATAACTAAATCCCGGACTTGACCGAACTTAAACCCTGTGATATAAGGTAAAACACATTATATAACTGTTTCCACCGATCGTCCACGAATCCGACCGAAGAGCACTTTAAGGAGATTTAAATGTTATAGTTACAGGCCGTTGATCCTCTACTAGAAAGCGCTGCCAGATAGTTCGAAGATTCTCTACCAGAACGCGCTACCGTCGGACAGAGGATTCTCTACCAGAACGCGCTACCGTCGGTTTAAAATATAATGTCTGAGGGTAAATTAAGCAAAGTATAGATTATTGATTCTTCATTTCAGGATCGTTCAATTTATTTTGACGTAACCGATTTAGCTACGCCGTCTCTGATGGTTTAGAATGTTTTAGTCGAGTATATAAGTATATCCGTTAAAATTGTAACCAAAGGAATGACACAACTTTGTTATATCTCACGAACGATCGGTCCTAAAGTACTCTGAGGGTGTGATATTGTTATTAGAAGTATTATATCGTTAAGGTTAACGTGTAGAAAAGGCACAGTGTTTTCTTTTAAATGATTCACAATACACTCATATAACAGCCATTCTAAAGGTTCGATTGATCCAAGAATTTCAACTTTAAGTGACTTATGTATAAACTATCGGTTTCACTAGTTTTACGTTTAGAGATAAGGTTAAGGGACATGTTATATCCCGAATTTACCCGAGTCCAACCGAACGTAAGGCTTCGCTGTGCCTTTGTAATATAATGTAAAATGTATTATATATAACTGTTTCTACCGATCTTACACGAGTCCAACCGAGCGTAAGGCTTCGCTACGCCCTTGTAATATATTGTAAAATACATTATATAACTGTTTCTACCGATCGTACCCGCACTAAAACCGGACTTGCAAAATATATATTGGGTTGTATTAGATATATTATGTTGCAACAGATTGTTGCATGAGCCTGCGTGATCGGTAAAATACGTACAGGCGTAAAAAAGTTGGACGTTAACACTTTATTTGGAGGATATTCTAAAATTGTAAGCATTTTATGCAATATAGTAACGCATTATTAAAATGTTTCCATAATATTAGGATAAAAAACTAAATGTACAAGAAACTAGTGTCACTGTAATGTTGCACAATCTGCACATGCGCAGAAAATTATATAATCCGAACGAACTCTCGTAATGTAAACTATATCATATAACTGTTTCTAAAATTATATATAAACCGAACTTTGCCCAACCTAACCGATCGAACTCTCGTAATTTAATGTATTTATATAACTGTTATGGTGTATAATAAAATGATATAAACCGAACCTAGACGAACTATATGATGACGTAACCTACCATTCTCACCAACGCCATCTAAATAACCTAACTTAACCTCAGATGACAACACCATCTTGATCCGACTTTCGACGGTAATATAATGTAAAATAAATTATATAACTGTTGTAGTGTACAGGAAAAATACTTGGTCTATCCTAGGAGTCCTACTAACTAACCAATCAAAAACAACAAAACATAGTAGATGCAGGTTGTTAATTATTAACCTAAATAGCGAACATTACTTACTAGCCAAATGCCTATGTTGTTAAGTAACCTGGGCTATTATAGGTTATTAACCAACCCAACCTAAACACCGAATATTAGGTTATTAACTAGCCAAACAGAAATAACAAATAAATATATTAACTTAGTTGGCCAGATGCAGGTTGTTAATTAGTCTAACTTAAATAGGTTATATTATTTAATAGCGAAAAAATAAGTCGTTACCTAACCTAAGACATAATTTTAAGCAATCTGGTTTGTTGCTATCCAACCTAGTCGACCTATGTTGTTAACTAGCCTATCACGTTAACCCAATCTAAACACCAAATATTAAGTTATTAAACTAAGGCCAGCCTAGGAGTCTAGGTCATTAACTATCCAAACAAAAACAATAAAAAATTTGTAAGATGTAGGTTTTAATTAACCTAATCTAAATAGCGAGCATTACGTATTAGCAAATGTCTATGTAACCTAACCTACACAACAAACCTACGCCTAATATTAAGTTATTAGACTTACGCTAACCTAGGAGCCCAGGATATTAACTAACCAAACCCAAACAACGAATATTAACTTAGAACTGCAGGTTGTTAATTAACCTAAATAGCGAACATTTCTTATTAGCAAAGGCCTACTGTAACCTATGCTTGGGCTATCCTAGGATATTGACTAATCCAATCTAAACACCGAATATTAAGTTATTAGACTTAGGCTAACCTAGGAGCCTAGGTTATTAACCAACCAAACCCAAACAACAAAACTTAGTAGATGCAGGTTGTTAATTATTAACCTAAATAGCGAACATTACTTATTAGCAAAGGCCTATGTAACCTAACCTACACAATAAACCTATGCACGTTAACCCAATCTATACACCGAATATTAAGTTATTAGATATAGGCGTGTGCGTGTGTAACACTTAATTGTTATATACAGGGTGTTCAATGGCAATATTTAGTGCAGTATTGCATTCAAACTAACTATATAGCGTATTATTAAAAGAATAATATATGCTAGCCTATAGTTGCGTGTGTGTGTGTGTGTGTGTGTGTGTGTGTGTTTTTGACTTCGGTATTCGAAAGGAATTTACGTCGCATAGTCAATATAATGTATGATAAAGCGTATATAGTAAAAGGAAATTATATTAACTCCTATATAGAGGTTGTTCGAAAATGTATTATAGTGTGTAAGTAAATCATATTATCTAATAATTTGCGTATTTGGTTAGAAGCCTATGCCCAACTGAATAGCATATGTGGTTAACTAACCTAACCCCGACAACAAATATTAACCTAGATAACCAGTCTAGGATTGTTAACTAACTTAAGCAAAAATTCAAATATTAGAGACTTTTGACAGAAGGAATATTATAAGGAAATCAAATGATCTTTGTATGGGTGAAGTTACAGGGAGTGGGCTCTTATGGGACTACATCTTAGATGCGCTGCTGACTTGAACGGTCTCTCTTACGCTCTCGTAACGTTCTCGTAACGCCTATGTCGCAATACCATAGCGTTTCCGTCACGTTCTATATTGAATAAAATCAAACTATAACCTCACTTATCTTATACCATAAGAAAGTTCTTAAAACTGAAACATATGCGACAGGATACCGCTACTTCTAACAGTCTAAATGCCTCTGTCCTAATAAAAACTCGTGGTCTATTTCACATATAACCCAGTATATTAAAGAATCTTTATGACTACTCAGGCAAATTTTATGGGGAAATGTAACGTATCCACGCTTGACACAGACCTTAATCTTTGAGGATCTTGTAGTTCTCCACAGTTCGGTCGATCTGCACAGGTTAAATGTCTAGGTTAGACTGAACGAATAATAGGTTGGTAAGCTATAAGGTACTGTTGATAAGAACCTTATAGAGAACAGTACCGACTAGTCTCTTCTAAAAATAAGTTATAAAATT
>JAGFPH010008775.1:4600-30734 GCA_018207615.1 Philaenus spumarius
ACCGCTGCAAAAGATTTCACAGTTTAAAATCACAGTTATCTCAAGTAACAATATTTATTTCATAAAACTAATTTTACATAAAAATTATTAAACAAAATATACACCTATGAATTGGAGTCCACGTGGACACGAGATAGGAGGAAGAGAAAAACCAAGAACACAATTTTAAAAATGTACAAAAATTATAAGTAAGATAATCATCACTAGAATAACAACGTCAGAGCAGTTCCCCCACAAAAATACTCTTACACAAAATAATCAGAAGTAGAAGGTAACATAAAAAATGCAATAAAAAGCTCCAAGAAATGACGGACTCACAATATCCCTCCCTACCTCCCCCAACCATAAATAAACTTGCTTTGTATAGGCCTTAACTTCATAATGTTGAAATAGTCGCATTTTTCTTGGAATATTACAGAAAAGTATCTGTGATACGTAATATGAATTAGTGGTGGATACAGATCTATAAAGCCGGTCTGTTCTTAAGGCCTTTTCACACCGCGGTCAAACTATGTCACGTGACAGATTTTTCAAGAGATCTGTTTCCATACTTTTAAATGGTGCAATTCACACTGACCTCGCAGAGCACCACAGACGCTACAGATGTCGACAGAAGAATCTGCGGAATCCGAGAGCGATCTTTTCAAACGTCTGTGGACTCGCGCATGCGCACTGACCCGCTGCCCCAACAAGCATTTGACCACACTCTGTCGCTCAGTTTCGTTAACTCGTTACAAGTTGCTGTATTGTTAGTTTTTTCGTTAGTTGTTATGGAGCAGTTAATCGAAGTTGTCAGAACACGTCCAGTGCTGTGGAATGTAGATTTGGAAGAATACAGAGACAGCTATTTAAAGGAATAGCATTTGGCAAAATAGCAGAGGAACTGCGACAAAAAAATAAGGATAAAAGATTATTATTTAAACGAAATTTTTTAGGGCAGTTGATTTTAACGGGCTTACATTATCCAGTCATGAGTTAAGTAGTTCTTTTTTGTACTGGTTTAAGCTAAAAAAAAACTTTTGTATAGACAGCAATGTAATATTTATTTGATGTCATCATGGTATGTTATAAACAGTTATTTTCATAATAACCCACCATAATAGTCAATAGTGTGTAGTTTAATAATATCATGTTTGGTGTTAATATTTAATACGCTTACATCAATATTAATTTTAGCATAGATTTTTATTATTTCTACTCTTTAAATATAAAATTCAAATTCAAATTAGATCAAAATCCTTCAAGATTTAAAAACCAAGACTTTAAAAAAACATCCATGTTTAATACAAACTTTCATTATTTTTATACAGAAATTACTTTACAAAAGTGACATATAAATTAATGTACATAATATGATAATATAATAATGTACAAATCATGATGCATACTGGGATATATACAGAGTGAGTTTTAAATGCCCCCCCCCCTAATTTTTTCCGCATTTCTTAAGATATCGACTCCCAACCACCGCCGAACATCACTGATTAGTTTATACTTTCTTTTGATGAGGTTCACATTTTTGGCCGCCATCTTGGATCCGCCATATTGGAATGAACTTTATTTTTTAAATGTAAAGGTAAGTTTGTGACCCATCATTTCAAACTATTTTTTTCCGTAGAACACGATGCCGCAATCGGTTTTTAATTATCTGCTTTCGTTCTCAAGATATTAACAATTTTGTAAAAATAAATAAATTTTCAAAAATCCCTTGTTTTATTCAATTTGTTTTTAATATCGACCCTTTATCATCAGACATCACAGTTTGGTAGTAGCTTATAGATTTTTATTGAGTTTTAAATTTGTACTGCCATCTTTAGTAAATTTGTTTGATTTCAGTGTATTAACAACTTTTCTCTGCGAAACTGAAGATGGCAGTAAACATTTATAACTTAATAAAAATCTATAACCTACTACCAAACTGTGATATCTGATGATAAAGTTTCGATATTTTTTTAATTGAATAAAACAAGGGATTTTTGAAAATTTTAATTTTTTACACAATTGTTAATATCTAAAGAACGAAAGCAGATAATTAAAAACCGATTGCGGCATCTTGAACTACGGAAAAAAATAGTTTGAAATGATGGGTCACAACCTTACCTTTACATTTAAAAAATAAAAGTTCATTCCAATATGGCGGATCCAAGATGGCGGCCAAAAATGTGAACCTCATCAAAAGAAAGTATAAACTAATCAATGATGTTCGGCGGTGGTTGGGAGTCGATATCTTAAGAAATGCGGAAAAAATTAGGGGGGGAACATTTAAAACTCTCCCGGTATAGTGTACAACAGTAGAACAGCAACTGAACTGACTTGATAGAGCTGAAACGAAGTCCCAATACCTGACAGACATCTGTGGCGGTGTGAATTGCACGTCTGACGCGTGACGTCACGTGATATACTGTGACCGCGGTATAAAAGAGCCATCTGCATAACCAATCTCTGCAAGACATCTAATGCAGACAGAATGCATTTCCGGACATATGTTTATTGGAACTGTTTTTTTTTATTTTTGCCTGGAGAAATTTGGAACAGTATTTTCTAGACACAAGGTGCCACAAAAACCTTTAGCGGACTATACAGAATAGGATTGTATACATTGAAATAATAAAAGAAGTTCAGTACCTTTTCTTCGAATTCGGTTTGGTTTAGTCGCAATCCGCCCTTTGGTTACTTTACAAACCCGCTGTAACTCCAGAAATAGATATTGAGTTTAAATTTGGTAAACGCGTTTTTTATGTAACGACTTACAAATGTACCAAATATCAAGAATTTATTGTAATCATTTTCAAAACGGTGGCTATTACAAATGTTTAAAAAGGAATATCTTTAAAACTGCTAACGTAACAAAGTAGGCCTACGTACAAGAGTCAATATATTTTTCTTTTTTAACGACAGACAAAATGGCTTTTATGTTGTTTCTGTAGGTCAAAAGACAACAGAGTTTATTGAAAAAAAACTAAATCATATTGCAACTGAAATAATTCAAAAAAATTTGGTTTTATGCTAGTTTTGGATGTTGTAGACAATTACCAAGAAATTGTGTTTTCAGTTTTTCTCTCGATAACTGGATTTCGAGATATTCCATGTTAAAAATTTGTATCGGCCGCCATTTTGAAAATCATAAAAATGTGAAAAAATACTAAAATGTGAATTGTGACTAAATCAAGCCGAATTTACAAAAAGGTACTGAACATTTTTTAATTTATTTCAATGTATACAATCCGATCCTATTTAGCCCACTAAGGTTTTCTGCGACACCCTGTATATCCAAGAGTACAACAGCCATACCAACGGTAAACTACAAAATAAATATTAAACAAGTTAACCTTCAGAGATAATGCGAACTATATACAGTATATAGTAACACAAACGTCCTCACCTAAGTCGCTTAGTCTAGCATCGACAGCTGGTCAGTACGCACGTAGGCCAACTCTAGTGAAATGTTGTTTATAGTACTATGTGTTTTGGTGTTAACGCTTGTTTATCTTTGGTTTTATGTGTACAACAGCCGTATACGTCGAATGACAGCGCACATACCTGGACCGAAACCGTTACCTGTAATCGGGACACTGCACTGTGGATTCAATAAAACAGGTAAAATAGTGATAGATTGTTAGCCGTGTTAAACACGTACAAACATTTTGAACGAAGCGATATTTTTACTTTTCTAACAGCGGTTTCGCAAGTTATGCATTCAAAATTCCATTAAACTTGTCGGGTATATTATTAGGTTTTTTTTTCCAAGAATGTAATTTTAAAACCAACATCTAAGAAATGCTTACCGCTTTTTTAGAACAAATGTGTAACTGAAGCAAATGCTAGCATAGACTAACTACCGCAAACTGTAGCGTATTAATTTATTAAGGGTCTGCTCCAGTAAAAAATAAAATGGATTTTTATCCCATAAGAGCAATGTTAAATTTCAAACCATTTATTTCGTTTACTTTTTATCATAAAATTGTTTGCAAGGTCTCATTTTAAGCACAGTCACAATACGCATCCGTCTTGCAATTTACATTTTTTAAATTTCTTTCATTTGTCAAGTAACTGTCATTTAGTAAGTACAAAGTTTGAATATTTTTCCTAACTCAATAAAAAATTAATAATTAAAAATTATTTGCAAGAAGGATCCGAAATTTTATAAAGAATATTCAGTTTTTTTTTCAACACTAAATTACAAAAGATAGACTTATAAAATGGTTTGAAATAAGGCAATGTCAAAGAGTTCAGCTGCAAGAAATTGCACTGTTTAGATAGGGAACAGTGATACCGGAAGTGCGTTTCCTGTTGCTTTCTCGTTTACTGGAGCAGACCCTTAATACAAGTAATTTGTAATGCTTTGTCAAATTATTTCCTTGAAACTAATTATTGGTAACATTATCTATATTAATCAAATTTAAAATAATTACAATTAATTATTGAGTAGGCCTAATAGTTTTTATCGGGGTTGGATCGTCTTAAAAAAAACTTTAAGGGTTTGCAGTATCAGGATGAAACAGTTTCATTATTCACTATTCATCAGCTGTTATTTACTTCAAGCTTCTTTTTGTACATCAAAAAAATTATTTAACAGGTCGTATTATACATCAGTTTACTTGTGTCATTTAGTGACAATTTTATATATATATAGTTCATTACTCTATGACTTATAACAATCACGAAAACAATACATAAAGTCCCAAATCCATGCCTAAGTAAGTAAGTAAGTAAGTAAGTAAGTAAGTAAGTAAGTAAGTAAAGTAAGTAAGTAAGTAAGTAAGTAAGTAAAAAATTTCAATCTAAAAAAATGTTTTTTATTTTAAAAAGTTGTAAAAGTGAGCGCAATTGAAAAAAAAATACTTGTACGTATTCTTTAAACGTGTAGAAATTTCAACATACAAAATTAGTTTTTTTAACTTCATAATATTATAGAGAACATTTCCTAAAAAAATTGTCTTAATTTTTTGATTTGTGAATATATATTTTTTCCTGCCTGTATTTTTACTGTCTCGAGAAGGAACCGTTAAGTTATGTGTACTAATTGGTTTGTTCAACCCGGCATCCTATACCAACACAGTAAATACGACAATATTGTATGGACTTTTGTTGTCATTACCTTTTAACTTAGCTATTATCCTTCATCCGATTGTTTTGATAGTTACACCATCCGATAGGGAATCAAAAGGGCTACAAAAAAGGTGCCTTGACATTTTTCGTTAAAATGTACGGTTTTGGAGTAATTTAGGTTTGAAATTTTCAAACAGCCGCCATTTTAAAACGCATGATTAGATTTAATCGTTTATTTTTCTTGAGGTATATCATTGTCAGGTGAAACGTCATGCCAAGTTTGAACTCAATCAGTCAAACCGTTCTCTAGATATGAATTATTTTGTACAAAAAAACAAAATGGCGGATACCTAGGAAACTAAGCGTTTTAGGACCTATGTTTATTGGAAGTTTTGTTCTTGTTTTGACCAAAGGAACAATTTGTGGAAGTCTGGAAACATAATTTGGGAACACCGTGTATAAACGGAAAGTAAACAGCTGACGTTTTTTAGTCCTAGGACCAAAAAGAGCTACTTTAGAAATTAAATGCATGTATTAAAAACAGGTGTTTTTGAAGCAGTATGACGAAAAATCCTTTTTATTGATCTTATTAACCGTACTACTATACCTTTGGGGATTTTCGATATGGTAAATGAGCCTACAATTAATTATAAGAAGTATGAATATATATAGTGCCTAATATTTTCCTGTGACAACATGCGCATGCGTACAATTGTATTGTTTGAATCAGTCGTTTTAAAAGTCTAATGCAAGTTTTGTTTATTTGGTTATCTTTGTGGTTATTTTTAAGTATAGTTTGTGTTACTTTTGTAAATTTAAATAACTTGTATTTGTTTTTGCTTATATGTACAGTTATCAAATGGTATTATACCAAACTAGGGGCTCTGCCCCTGGACGCTTCGCGTCCCAACCCCGCCTCGGCATTCGGCCTCAGATGGCTGCTTCGCTTCGCTCGCAGTTGGAAAATTCGATAAAGAATCTCGTTAATCTTTGGCTCGTTTGTACATAGATTACCTAGCATAAATCAGCTGTTTTATTTGGCAGCTGACTCAAACTCATTAAACATTATCTTCATAAGATTAACATGGGAAATTTGAAGGATTGTGTGCCGGAGCTCCTTCTTGGGTGAATAGCGGCTGAACGGATGATTGGATCTTCAATTTGATAGGAAATCGTTAGTTTGAAATTAAATTTTCTAAAACTTTTGTGTTTAACATTTTTTTCTATCTCTTACCTTTTTCTTACAAAACGCAATCAAAATGGAAAAATGAAAAAATTGATAAATCGAAAAAATCTTTCCCGCCCAAAAGGTGCTTCCAAAATAAAAAAAATGTTAAATTCTGGCAATTTTCCCAAAAGTTTCTTGTCGAGAGCTTTAATTTAAGTATAAGGTTGATGGGGTTCCGATTACGGGAAGTGCCTAATAATTAATGTCAGTGAATCAGTGAAATCGTCTATATTTAAGGACGTTGGGCGGAGCCTCCCTTCTCGGATGAATAGTGGCTAAATGGATGATTGGATATTGAATTTGACGGAAAATCTCTTCTTTGAAATTTAATTTTCTACAACTTTTGTATTCAACATTGTTTGCTATTTCTTACCACTTTCTTGCTAAATGCGCTCAAAGTGGGAAAATGAAGAAATTAAAAAAATCGAAAAAATCGTACCCGCCCAACAGGTGCTTCCAAAATTAAAAATTGTTAAATTCTTGCAATTTTCCCAAAAGTTTCATGTCGAGAGCTTTAATTCAAGTATAAGGTTGAGGGCGTCCGATTACGGGAAGTGCTTAATAATTAATGTCATTGAATCAGTGAAACCGGCTAGCTTTAAGAACGTTGGGCGGAGCTTCCCTTCTCGGATGAATAGTGGCTAAATGGATGATTGGATCTTAAATCTGATGAAAAATCGTCTGAAATTAAATTTTCTACAACTTTTGTATTTAAAATTTTTTTCTATCTTTTACCGTTTTCTTACAAAACACGCTCAAAGTGAAAAAATTAAAAAATTAAAAAATCTAAAAAATCTTTCCCGCCCAAAAGGTGCTGCAAAATTAAAAAATGTTAACTTCTGGCAATTTCCCCAAAAGTTTCTCATCGAGAGCTTTAATTCAATTATAAGGTTGAGGGGGGTCCGATTACGGGAAGTGCAAAATAATTAATGTCAATGAATCAGTGTTACCGTCTAGCTTTATATAAGTAGATGTTCAGGGTCTTAAGACAATTGCTCTCTTAACGCTAGTCAGAAAGGTAAAAACTTCAAATGTTTATTTTGGCGTTTAGGTCAAATTTGTGTTTTTTCAGTGTTTTTATATGAGTAAAGCATATTTTCATTCATTCGTACGTTCATTTCGTTTTCACAAATAATAGATTTAATAGAAAAGCCTGTAATATTTCCGTTTTCAACAAGTCGGAGACGCGTACAGCTGCTAATTAGTAATATTATGGACGGAGCCAAGGTGAAGGCAGAGCGAGTGGTCATTAGCCGTGCAAACAGAGGCGGAATGGCCTTGCCTGTCATTATGAACATATTTGTTTTTAGCGAATTTAGGACAGATGAGTATTGCAGTGAATCTTATGGTGAGATCTGAGGTCGGGAGTGGCCAATGAGCACCGATTATGGTCCTGAGAACACGTTTTGGGATGTAATTAAAAATTACGTATTGTGATCGCACTCTAACGGCCGCACTTTACGAGCGATTTGTCCCAAATTTGGTAAACACGTTGTTGGTTTTCAAAGCCAGTCGGACGAGTTCGTTAGCCAAAAAATCAAAAACCGATCAAAACGTAAAATATCATAAAATAAGTACCCCACGTGGAGGATTTTACCGCGGGGGCGACTTCTCGCAAAGCGTTGTCTATAATCCGAGGCCGCAAGGTCGAGGTGACTTGCAAAGCATTGTATTTCGTACACGCAGGCCTTCGTGAGTAAAGCAATTACCCGGATAGTTGGTTGAGACCATAAAGCATTAATACTTAATTTTGGAAATTCACTCAACTCACGTCTGCTTGTGGGACTAAATGAGAGAGGAGGTTATACCCAAGGTTATGCGGACGACATATGCATTCTGGGAATAGGCAAATTCCTAGGGACTGTATCTGACATCGTCCAAAGCTCACTCAAATGGTTGGAACGCTGGTGTGAGAGAATGGGTCTGGCTGTAAACCCAGGGAAAACAGATCTCATTCTCTTTACTAGGAAACGTCAGACGGATGGTCTGTACATGCCCAGTCTACTGGGACAAAGACTTACATGCTCCGAAACAACAAAGTACTTAGGTGTCACCCTAGACACAAAGCTGATCTGGAGGGAACACATAAGAAGAAAGGCAGCAAAAAAATGTAACGCTTTCTGGGCATGCAGGAGAGCGATTGGAACCTCATGGGGGCTTCGGCCCCAGATGATGAACTGGCTCTATGTTACTATAATAAGACCGTCTCTAACTTTTGCCTCTATAGTCTGGTGGCCTGCTACCAGGAAGGAATGGGCAAAAAGAGAACTCAATAAAGTACAGCGGATGGCCTGCCTTGGAATCACGGGGGCCATGAGAACTACCCCCACAGCGGCCATGGAAATCCTGTTGGACCTCCCACCTCTGGACCTCATGGTACAGGGGGAGGCTAGTAAGGCCGCAATGAGATTGAAAACAGGAGGGAGTTGGTCAACATCTCTTGCAAGAAATGGACACGGTGAGTGTCTGAACAAGATACTGGAGTGGGATCCGATTCTGCAAGCCGGTACGGACTACATGACTCCTAAGTATAATTTCAATAGCAAATTGGAGGCTATTTTTCCGGCTCGGGAAGAGTGGTTACGGAAACAAGTAGATCTTGGAAATGGACAAATCTGGTTCACGGACGGGTCTAAAACAGACAAAGGTACGGGAGCCGGAATGTACATGCATAAAGGACCGTACACCCAGGGAAGATACTCTATGTCGCTGGAACTATACTCTACGGTCTTCCAAACGGAGGTATACGCAATACTTGCATGCGTAAAACGAATACTGGAATCAGGAAGCATGAGCACAGATGTTGCGATATGTTCTGATAGTCAGGCGGCTATAAAGGCCATTATAGCTACAAAAACAACATCAAAACTGGTCTGGGAATGCCAATTACTGCTGGATAAGTTGTCAAGCAGTAGGCAAGTAAGACTTGTTTGGGTCCCTGGACATGAAGGAGTGGAAGGGAATGAAATAGCAGATAAACTGGCTAAGAGAGGAGCAGAAACTCCTCCGATGGGCCCTGAACCAATGATAGGAATATCAAGAGGCAATGGGAAAGAAATTGTAAGAAAAAATGTTCAATCAGGACACTTGCGTAGATGGAGAGAGACGGTAAGAGGTCAGAGACAGGCACACGACTTCATTGAAGGCCTGGATGGACACCTAAGCAGAACACTGCTGGGTCTTGGCAGGCCGGAAGTGAGATTGTTGGTCGGTCTACTGACGGGACAAAACTCTCTGAGGAGGCACCTCAACCTAATGGGGCTGGAGAACAACCCATTATGTCGAAGGTGTGGAGAGAAGGAGGAAACTTCTTTCCACGTTCTATGCGAATGTGATGCCCTCGCATCAATGAGACAGAAATATCTGGGACAAGGATACCCTGACACCAGTCATATACGAGAGGAAGGCCCCCACGGACTCCTTCGTTTCGCAAAAAGGGCGGGTTTGATGTGAACTGCTGCCTGGACATGGGGCACAGAGGACCTCATGGTTTAGGTGCAGTGGGTCCCGGTGGTGGATCACATAAACCCTCTAAATAATAATAATAATGAAACCATAAAGCATTAATACTTAATTTTGGAAATCCACTCAACTCACGTCAGCGGTTCAGCTGCTTCATTGAATTATTGTAATGTTGTCAGCATTGTTACAATTACATTTGGTTAATTTGATGCCATACATTCCTGCTAGTACTGATAATTTCACAAGTAATTTTGATTTTGTAGATCATGGGATTTTGTTAAAAAAACTTGAATATTATGGGATACGTGGGAAAGCAAATAGTTGGATAAGTTCATACCTGTATACAAGAAAACAGAGAGTTCTCTATACTGACAGCGCTCTGAACTCTCACCATTCTAAATGGGAAGTAGTCCTTCGTGGTGTTCCTCAGGGGTCAATATTGGGACCATTGCTTTTCCTAATTTATGTAAATGATTTGCCTCAGAATGTTGGACCCGCAAAAGCAGTATCATTTGCTGACGACAGTAGTTGGCACAAATTGTACAGATTTGGCTGATACAGCACAATTAGCCATGTCTATGGAAGATTGGTTCTGTATTAAATAACTTAAAACTGAATTAAAAAAACAAAAATTTTTAACTTCCCGCTAAGAAAATTGAAAATTTTCTAAAATCGGGAAGTTATTGGTTTCACCCCGTTTTTCGAAAATCGAGTATTCATCAGATCTCGACGTTTTGAGGTCCTAGGAATCTTCCCTGACCACTCCCGAGAGGGTGTCACCCTGTCTGTATGTATGTGTATGTAAGTATGTGACCCGCTTATAACTTTTGAACGGCTTAACCGATTGGATCCTACCAAACGGCGTTCTAAAGAGTTCCATCAAACTTAGATTTCCTGAAAATTTCAACTAATTCGGACCGGTAGGTTCTGAGAAAATTCGAAAAAAGTAAGAAATACAAATTTTTCAAATCAGGTTTTTTTGGAATAACTTTTAAACGGCTTTACCGATCAATTCCAAAATCTAATCAGCTTTTAACCTTGAAAAGCGACGTCGATCGCTACCAGTCCGGTCAAAATCGGTTAATTCGTTCGTGAGATATCGTGAACGAAAGAAAATACAAAAAAGGGTTTTTCTCAATTTCTCCGAAATTTTTCATCAGAAAATTTTTTGTTGTCGATTATTTCAACGGACTTAAAAAACTGCATCGATTGCCGCAAATCGCATAAAAATCGGTTGATTCATTCGCGAGATATCGTGAACGAAAGAAAATCAAAACAAGTGTTTTTCCTCAATTTCTCCGAAACTTTTCATCTGAAAAATTTTTGTTGTTGATTCTTTCAATGGACTTAAAAAAACTGCATCGATTGCCGCAAATCGCATAAAAATCGGTTGATTCATTCAAAAGTTATGGCAGTTCCAAATTTCCAAAAATAGTGTTTGTTGTAATTAAACTTAGCGGGAAGTTACATGGATGGCCTTTAAGGTCAACCGTTTTCCAAATTTTTTTTACAGTCAAATTTTATTTATTTATTTATTTGTCACAAAACAGCACATACAGGACAGAATCCAATGCCAGATGACATGTCAAATGAAATGCAATACACAACATACTACAATTAATTATTAAATACACATACATTAAAAGACACATATAAAACATTCAACAATACAATATCAAAGTTTAAAAATACAACTATTATTATTTTTTTTTACAGCAACTACACCTACAAAAATGCCACAGGCAAATCCGTTCATTTCTGAAACATAAACTCCCCTACTGAATAAAAACAGTTTTCCAACAGATATATTGATAACACCTTTTTAAATGTCTTTAAATTTTCAATTTGCTTGAAATTACTGGGTATTTTATTATATATTTCAATACATTTATAGTTTGGTGCTTTCTCAAACATTGTGGTCTTATGTAAAGGATATTCGAACAAAATTTTACTTCTTGTTGAATAGCCATGTTCAGTTTTATATTTTAGGAAATTAGAATCCTAAATTATATGTAATAAAAGGTAAGGAAGTAATCCAAAGCTCAAATAATGTTAAATTTCTTGGCACTAACCTAGACTCAAATTTAAATTGGAAAAGTCTCATTTCAGGTTTAGCCGAGTCACTGGCGTCAGTTTGCTTTGCTCTCAAAATGATTTCCTCTGTGACTAGTTTAAAAGTAATAAAAGCCGTTTATTTTGTCTATGTCAGTTCTCGTCTAAGATATGGGGTGGCATTCTGGGGGAACTCTGTTGAATCTATTAAAATATTCCGTTTAAAAAAAAGAATTTTACGCTCAATGTTCCATCTGAACTATAATCAATCTTGAATACCTTTTTTCAAAAAACATAATATTTTAACTTTTCCTTGTATTTATATTGATGAAACTTGAATTTTCTGTAAAGAAATCATTATGTATTTGAAATTAATCAGCACTACCACAAATACCATAAACTTTTTCAATATCCTGTTCATAGACTTAAATTTTTTGAACACGGAATTTATTACTCTGGTATAAAGTTGTTCAATACACTTCAAGAAAATATTAAAAACATAGATTTTATCCACAGTTTCAAGAGTTCACTCGGGTGCTACCTCCTAGAAAATGAGTTCTATTCCGTGGAAGAATATCTTTCCAGAGGTGCAAGGTGCATGAGCCCAGTCTGCAGATGTCGGGAAGGGCTTATTTGTTTAAAAAATATTAATATATTCAACAATTATATATATAAACTGTATTACTGTGTTTTTTGTTTTTCAATCAAATTTTTATGTATGTGTTATTTTGTGCATATGTATGTTAAATACATGTTTATACATACAGTATAAATAAATACATTTATTTATATAAAATGTGTAATTAATGTCATGTCACATTTTCAATTGGAATAACAGAAAAAAAGTGATGAAAAGAATAAATAAATACTGATTTAGGCCTACATTTGCAAATAATGTAAACTGCCCAATCAGGAGGGCCTATCCCCACATCTGGAGTTCGTTACAAAAGCCGGGATGAGTCTCAGTTTGCAGTTAATGATAGAATATCACAAAAAAGCATATAAATAAACTTTTATGCATGAATATTAATTACTAGGGGAAACCCCTGGGTGCTCCGCACGCCAACCCCATTGGAACCTTCTATGCACATAATCCTGTTATGTTTTCTTTTTAATAAAGGTGTAGGATTAATAATAACCAGAAAGTTAAGATGGTAAATAATGAATGTTAAATGTTCAAATCAAATTATTTCGTATCACATATATTATTTCTCAAGGCCATTTTTTTGTCGGTACGCCATAACTTCCTGAATGCATCATCAAATTACATGATTGAGGCATCATTTTAAAGCTTTCCGCTACACCGGAAAAATATACAAAATACAATTATAAGAAAAAAAATAATAATAAAGAATCCGAAAGTAGCAGTGATGTAAGATCAAGTAAGTTGTAGGGATATTTTCCTGGCGTTGGCAACACTGATGACAACAATACTCAGCTGGAGAGTACCAGTGGTGTGTACTTTAATTAAGTGGGATTTAAGTAAGTTGGAATGCGAATGCTTCGCACGGGTCAGCTAGTATTTTATAACAGCAGTTATAATAAAAGTTAAAAGAACCAGCAAGACTCAGGTCTACACGTTAATAAAAACCTAACCTAAAAGTTAAAAATTCAAATAATTGCTTCAAAGTTTGAAATCAGCCGTTAATGGACATATTGGAGCGAACAGGTGTTTTATCTGTTATTTTATTTTATTGATTACTATGGTAATATATGTAAATACATGTGTTGGTTCATCAGTCTAGGCATAACCTAAGATTTTTACCGACTAAACTTACAAATGTTGAAATAAAATATGTTTTTATTAGAATGAATTATAGCCTATGTTACTCAGGGATAGTGTACCTTTCAATTAGTAAAACTATTTTTTCAATCGGTTCAGTAGTTCCAGAGATTGTCCCCTGCTTACAAACAAATGTTACCTCTTTATAATATAGTATACACTAGTTTGCTCCACCCCCTGCTCGCTTCGCTCATCAACCGCCGCGAGCAAATTCAAACAGTATATTTTATACTTTTATGTTTTCACACTTACGAAGATTGATTAGGGCAGAGGCACTTATATGAAGTAGTGTAGTGGCGGTTGCGGTGGCCTAGATACTGACGCATGCGCAGTAGGGCTTAAGTTTTGCAGTTAATTAAAGGATTTTCTATATAACAGAGAGATATTAAGCCTAACCTAAAAAAGCTGTTGGTTTTTAAACCAAATTTACCGATTCTAAATTTGCAAAGTTGGTTGCTATGGTAATAAATGTAAAATATTTCAAGAAATGTGTGTTGGTTCAGTAAAAGAAAATAAAAATCGGACCACCCAAAACAAAATAGCGGCCCTAAACGTGTTGAAATAAATCGTCATAAAGTTGCTAATATCTCGAAAAGGAAGAGTTTTTAGAAAACATTTCAAGAGACAAAAAATGTTTATTTCAAATTGCTTCACCTAAAAAATTGCTTCCAAATCGATTTCGTAAATTTTATTTTTACTCCTCCATCTTAAAAAATTAAAGATGTTCTTTTATGTTGTAAAAAATTAAATTTACGAAATCGATTTGGAAGCAATACATTAGGACAAGGACTTTGAAATAAACATTTTTTGTCTCTTGAAATGTTTTCTAAAAACTCTTCCTTTTCGAGATATTATCAACTTTATGTCGATTTATTTCAACACGTTTAGGGCCGCTATTTTGTTTTGGGTTGTCCGATTTTTATTTTATTTATGTCATTTTCCTATTCTTAAATATACCTTTAAAATGAGGTATCACATGACCATACTATTCATTTAAAAATATTGAGTAGCCCCAAAAATTCAGATTTTGAGTTGGGGGGCAACGTTGCCCTATGCTTGGGGAAGTGTGCTTTTATGACCCATAAACAACCCCCGGGTTTGGATTTTCTATCAATGCTCGGTGAAGAGTTAAGGGGGTGTCTCCAGACTTTTAACTAACCCTGTATGGCGCCATAGCCGGTTAGGCCACGAACGCATTGCTAGTTTAGTATATTTGAGTTGGGTATATAAGTGTAACAGATTGTCCTACGTCATAGGTTTAACCCGTTAATGTTAACACAATGTATAGTTTAATTGGTAATAGGCTACCTATGAAATGGACATTATGCTTCCTCATTTCTTAAGTTGGGTTAAAAATTGACGTTGTGATTCCTCATTTCTTAAGTTGGGTTAAAAATTTACGTTGTGATTCCTCATTTCTTAAGTTGGGTTAAAAATTGTCATTGTGATTCCTCATTTCTTAAGTTGGGTTAAAAATTGTCATTGTGATTCCTCATTTCTTAAGTTGGGTTAAAAATTGACGTTGTGATTCCTCATTTCTTGTTGGGTTAAAAATTGACGTTGTGATTCCTCATTTCTTAAGTTGGGTTAAAAATTGACGTTGTGATTCCTCATTTCTTAAGTTGGGTTAAAAATTGACGTTGTGATTCCTCATTTCTTAAGTTGGGTTAAAAATTGACGTTGTGATTCCTCATTTCGTAAGTTGTGTTAAAAAGTTTACACTTCTCCCTTGAGGTCTTAAGCACACAATTTTTTTATTCTAATTTTTCGTAAAATCTTTAGTTTTGTAGATATTCAGCTTTGAAAAGTTTGAACCGCCGCCACCTTGAAACGGATAATGCAGCAAAATTAAATTTTGCAAGTTTGTGTAAACCAATGTGATAAACTGCACACTGAGTTTCATGAATTACCTTTCGTGAGATACTAATTGTTTGTATAAACAGACAACTTAAAAACTGAACAAGATAGGACACATGTTGTATTATTGTTTATTTGTTTGTTTTGACGTGCTGAATAACATGGCGAAGTTTGGTACAATGGTTAGGAGACACCCCAGAATATTATACGGGATGTTTCAAAAATAATCATAAAATCATAGCTCGAAAAATCGTCGCTATTCAGCAATGTGATGGAACAAAAGTACTGTTAAGCTGGTCGTCCACTAGGTCGGTAGAGAGGCGCGGTGCGGCTCGTAAAACTACCGCGCTAGAACAAAATTTATTTACGACGAAATAATAACTTTGTTTAGAATCATCTATATATATAAAATTCAATGTATGTACGTTTGTATGTTTGTCCTTTATGCGTTACCAAACCATCCATCCGATTGCTTTGAAATTTTGCATAGTAACACAGGTTAACCCTGGGAAGGTTTTAGGCCATTTACCGAAGTCCTAGGACATTAGGGCTACGCCCCAGTGGCCCTCAAAGTTTCAATGTTAATCTTATGGAAGGTCAATCTTAACGAAGAAGAAGAAAGATTTATTTTGATTTTATCAGGGGCACAAAAAACAGCTGTTCGTATGAAAAGCTTAAAACAGCTGATTTTGATCAACAGCTGATTTTGATCAACAACTGATTTGGATCAAAAAAATGAATATAATTTTAGGTTAGGTAAATCAAGCAATGAGCAGAATCCCATTATAATTTACATCGGCCCTCAGGGATACGAATTACAGGCTTTCAAAGTTTCAAATTAAGCAATAGCAAAGCATTGCCGGGTCAGCTAGTATTACTTAAAAAGTAAACGAGCTAGAACCTAATATGGTTTATTATTTAGAGCAAACATTTGGCAATAAATTGATAAGTTAATTTTTTAAATTGAAAAATTGGAAGAGTAATTTAAAAAAAAGGAAAATTTATTTAAAATCTAACATAAAAGCTTCGTCCATTAGGGGAGGTAGCGCAACGCGGTGCCTTTTTCGAATAAATGAAAAACTGTTGGAGATCGGTACCGCGCCTCGACGCGCCTCTCTACCGACCTAGTGGAAAAGGCCTAGGACAGAATTTGTTGAGTCGGATAACTTCAACTGTACTCGGAAACATTCGTACCTATCCAACTCTCATTTCGGCAGCTGATCTACAACCACAACAAAGTTTTTTTGCACGTGTCGCAATTCAAAATTGTCTATTTTGTAGTCAATTACTAACAAAAAATTATTTGTCTCTCTTCCTTACAATTTTACCTACTTGTATAACATATTTATACAAAAAAAGTATGTTTCCTTTTAGAAAAACTATGGCAAATATAAATAAGTAGGGTTTGTTTCATACAAAATGTAGAAAATGTTATACAGTAACTCTGTTGAAAATTTTGTACTTTTAGGAACAATGAAAACTTTTTGCGACAAAGTTGTATATTATTAGTTGAATTGATACAACAGTGCAACCAATCTGTTGTTCATTTCAAAAACGTAATGTCTCCAGTTCATGTATGTTAATTGAAACCCTTAAACTGTCCATGCTATTTTTTTGCAATGCCAAGCCATTTCGTTGCTTGTGCAAGCATATTTTCGAAAATTCTAAAAATATATTAATTATTAACCAATCCAAAAGTGTTCCATAGCTTTTTCGTAGGGAAAGGTTCAAAGAATTCATATATGCTAGTAAAAATTGATTGATGTAAAATGTACAAAGTTATTAGCTCAAGAAAGAAGCATGTTCAGTAACAAAAGGAAAACGTTCAACTTTATTAGGCCTACATAAAAAGTAGTAAAAATTGTTTGTAATTTTTTTCAAAATCTACAAAAGTTTGGTAATTTAGTTCTAAATAGAACTGTATAAAATTGTATATCAATTTCAAAATTATTATTTAGAAAACACCAGTTTGTATGTTCCTACTACAAGACCGCTAACAAAACTAGGCCTAATAGTAATTTAGGAATATATGCTTTGCCCAAAAATGAAATATTATTAAACAAAGTGCAGAGAATAGTTTTATCTTTGAATACTGTCAAACCATGACCGAATATCAAGTAACCAAAATGGGGAGAAAGCTACTGCGCCGCGCCGCTCCGCGCTCTGAGTGAACGAGGCTCTACAGCACGGCGCCGCGCCGCGCCTCTCTACCGACCTTGTGGACGGCCAACTTTAGAAGGAGAAAACTCTGAAGTTTCATATGGCTTCCGCTAGGTCGCAGCAACGCGCTTTTGTCAATGCCCAGCTCAGTAGTTGTCAAAATGGCGTATGCCCAACAGAAAACATTTGGTGTTCTACGGTTTGCTATAGGTGCGAGTCGTGATTTGTTGAACAACATGAATTTCGTACCACATATGGTGTCCATCCTCCTACTGCCCAGAGGAGGAAAATGATATAAGAAGATGGTATAAGCAATTTAGTGACACAGGTTGTCTATGTAAAGGCAGATCATCAGGTCGTCCCCGTGTGCCCAATGAAGATGTCGAACGCATCCACAAGAGTTTTGCCCGCATCCCATAAAAATCAACTAGCCGTGCTAGTAGGGAACTAATCATTCCTTCAACATCTGTCTGGCGTGTGTTTCGTAGGATACAATTACTACAAGTTTTGCATCAAGGTGAAAAACAACGACGTGTTGAGTTTTGTGAGTTTATTCGTAGCAAAATGGTAGACGGTGATGTATTGGAAGATTGAAATGGAGATCTTGTATAACGCATTGTTCTTAGTAAAGAGACAAATTTCTATTTGAATGGAAAGGTTAACCGCCACATTGTGAGAATATTGGCAACCACATGAAATTGTGCAGCATGAGAGAGACTCTCCAAAAGTTAATGTTTTTTGTGCAATCTCTCGGATTAAGGTGTACGGTCCCTTTTTCTTTGCAGAGAACACTGTTACGAGAATAACATATCTTGATATGTTGGAAAACTATCTCTTCCCTCAGTTGGAAACCGATTCACAGAACTTCATATACCAGCAGGACGGTGCCCCACGACACTGGAACCTTCTGGTTCTAGAGTTTTTAAATGATAAGTTTCATAAAAGATGGATCGGTCGTACTGGACATAACGACTCCGCTCTACATCACTGACCTCCAAGGTCACCGGACCTTACAGTTTATTTGTGGGGTTTGTAAAATATACTGTTTATGTCCCTCCTCTATCAACGACAATGGTTGAACTGAAGAACCGTATTAGAGCAGCCGTCGAGCCAATCACTCAAGACCCGCTTGCAAACGTTTTTGATGAATTTGAATACCGCAAAGACATATGCCGTGCGGTTTGTTTAGTTTTTTGTTAGTTTTTGTTTCATTACTAGTTTTTGTTTAGTAAAAAAAGTAACCTCTCGTTCATATGATTATTAGATTTGAAAATATAAATCTGTAAACTCGGATGATTATTTTTGAAACACTTGTACTTAAGTCATATTACTTAATTACTTAGAATTTGTTTTTTTATTTTTTCAGATTTCCTGAACACAATTCAAAGACTTGTTAAAGACCATGGACCAGTGGTCAGTTTGTGGTTTGGACCTTCCTACTGTGCTGCCATCTCGGATCATAAAGATATAGAGGTTAGTTTACGAATAAAGGTAGCTTCCCGAACACCATGAAATCGACATCTGTCGCCTCTCTTGTTTATAATATTGTTTCTCATCCAGCTACACTTTAATAGATCTTGTCTGCCTCATTATTAGAGTAGAAAGAACCTCTTACCATACGGTGGGCGGAAAAGTGTCCATATAAAATATATTGAGTTTTCTTTGTCACAAAAGTTTACTTTTTATATGGGCACTTTTCCGCCCACTAAATCATGTGTTAGCAAAACAACTGCTTAAACAACAATGCATCAATGTACTTACGTGTCTGTGTATTCTTGGCATAACCTCAATTGTTTTTGTAAATATGAATGTTAATGTTGATAGAATAAAACTTGAACACAGAATCTCACAACTAATACGTTTATTAACTCAAACGCGTTTCAACGACAAAGTCGTCATCTTCAGTGATACACGACCTATAGACTAATAATCAAATTATAACTAACTTTATAGCTTGTATATATATATATATATATAATTAAAACCAGATTTATTAAATACATTGAAATCTATATAGTGCGCTTTTTAATAAAAACTTCTATGACTTAAAAAATTTTGTTTTTAATTTTTAAACACGCTTTTCCTAACAAAAGTAAAAATAATTAACCAAAAATTAAAAAATAGTTTATAATAAAACTCCATACATATGTTGGAGCGCACTCTTACACATTTTCATTAAAACTCGCCCATGCTTATTTGTAGACATGTAGGCCTATATGTAGTTTTATTATAAATAATTTTTTAGTTCATGTTTTTTACTTTTGTTATGAAAACATGTTTAAAAATATACGATTTGTGAACATTGCAACTTCAGTTATTCACATCTATTAGGCCAACAACGGGTCGATTTAAGTTTTCAGATTTTTCTATCTCCTATATTATCAAGCCATCGGCTGACTACGCTTTTTGATATATTGCTTCAAGACAGTATCGGCTGCTACATGACGTGTCCTTATCGGTTAGCGACCTTTGGAGGCCAGTGAAAGGCGGTGGTGGCCTCTGAGTCTGAGCACAATATTGCCCTACCTACATCGTCTTAAATAGAATATATACTTCAACATGCATATTTTTTACCGCGGTGTAAAGAGAAAATTTCGTAGCTATAGTTGTGGACAGCGTAACTCTGAACCAGGAAAAGGCTAGCGTCTAACGGATGTACAGCGGATGTGAAGCGATCCTATAGTTAAATGATTCAAATTGTTATTGAATGTAGCTGATGGACGAAACCACCAATTAATGAATAAATCAAACAATACAACATTGCGCATGCTCTATACTATTTTGTTACTCACGGATGTACGTATGCTCGCTTTTACAGGAGTTGATTATTGGAATACATATAAGTTAGCACGCTTTATAACTATGTCAAATTTAATTCGGATTTATCCATTTCTGTGAAAATTAAATGTGGGCTGTAACAGACCGACAGGACACTATATAGCCTAAGTGTTCTGCTTTTGTTAACATACGAAACCGTAAAAATCAATTTGGAAAACTATATAACTATAATGACACAAAATTTATGTTTTAAAAAATTAGTTTCTGAAGATGGATTGCTCATCTATCTCCGGACATATAAAGTAAAAAATTCCGGTAAAAGAATTGTTCAATATTTTTATAGCCTATGTTTTGTAAAAATTGTGCAACGCCCTAATATTTTAATCTTGAATACTTTCGTCGCATAAAACGCTCTGCCTTGTCCGATCCCATTTTTAGATTTCACAACCTTAATCTAATCAACACGATAAGAAAGATGAACAAAAAATCTTTGTTTATTTTGGACCCGTTATCTACTTTTCCACTCAAGGCCACACGACTAATGGATGTGTCAAGATTATCAAGATTGACTAGAAATGATAACTGGAAGAAATGACAACGCAAATTTGTATATAGAACTCTTTTCTAAATAAATAAATACTGTTAAACTTTATATGTCACATATTTTATTGATACATATGGCTAAACTAAGCCGAAATCGAAAAAGTGTTATACTACATTTTCGACTTATTTTTGCATGTAGAATCTGATAGCTCGCTAGAAAAATAACTACACAAATTGTTAAATTTTAAAAAAATTGTGGTTTTAGGCTAATTTTGGTTGTTGTAGACAATAACCAAGAAATTATGTTTTTTGTCGATAACTCGGTTATCCTTTGACCTACTGAAACAACAACAAAAAAGCATTTTGTCTGTCGTTAAAAAAGGAAAATATTTTGTTTGTTGTACATTTTTTGTAAAGTTAACGGTTTTCAAGATATTCCACCTTAAAAATTTGTAACGGCCGCCATTTTGAAAATTATAAAAATTAATTCTTTGTGTTTGGTACACTTGTTAATCGTAACATATAAAATGCTTATTCCAAATTTGAAGTCGATATCTTATCTGTTTCAAGAGTTACAGCGAGTTTTTGTAAAAAAAACAAAATGGCGGCTTACGGCTAAACTAAGCCGAAATCGAAAAAATGTTATTTCACATTTTCGACTTATTTTTGCATGTAGAATCTGAATCTGCATAGCCCGCTACGCTTTACTGAATCACCCTGTATATGTCGTATAACTCGTCAGGTTTCATGTGAGCTGTCACCAGCGCGTGAGGGGAGGTACAAGGTTGTAGTTAGAGGCCGCGTGGGGACTACTGACAGAGACATTGTAGGGGAAATAGGAGCCTAACAACACACGAAGCAGATTAAGACGGCCGCTTCCCCCACCACCTTACTGACGCCTAGACCCACTGCGCATCCATACTCCACAGCTCACATGAAACCTTTCCACTTACACACGTAGGCAGCTATTCAGCGCTTTCGTGGGTAGACCAATTTCCCAAATAAATTTTCGTAACATTAAAACATATAAACTTAATTTTGGAAATTCGCTCAACGAACGATGTTCGGCTGTGTGATCCATTTGTTTTACAATGGTTTGCAGGAATTTCTTAAGTTAATGATCCAATTTATTAAAGTAATAATTATTAAAACTGTATTTTAGAGAACAAAATTAAAAAGATAAGAAAAAGTACCAAAACTTGATTCGTTTGGGAAATTTTAGCATTGATAAATACAGCACACTTTGAAACAATTTCCAGATCCTCTTCTGCTTGCAGTAATCTGGGCTCTGTAACATGTGTTGTGAAACCTCGGCTTGAAAATAAACATATTTTCTATTTGTTGCAGATAATTTACAAATCGAACTCTGAGCTCACAAAGTCCTTTATTTACAAGAAGATCTTACCATGGTTGGGTCAAGGCTTGGTTACTGTTCTTTCTAGTAAGTTGGTAAACCTGGTTAGTGGGACCACTGAACCATGCTTAACTAAAGTTAAGGATCAGCCGAACATTTATTAAGGGTCGGCTCTAGTGAAACAGAAAGCAACCTGCGACTCCCTATAGCGGCGGTAGGTTACGCGGACATTGCTCATCCTAAATCCATTTAAAACCCGCAAATATTCAAGTAGCGTTTTTTTTTTTTAAATACCAACCTCTTGGGGACAAAATTCTTCATCCGAATGGCTTGGTAATTTTTCGCTATAATTAATAGTTACAACGTAAAAAATATTTAAATTCACCCTATAGCGGCGGTAGGTTACACGGACATTGTTCAGTCTAAATCCATTTAAAACCCGCAATTGTTCAAATAGCGTTTTAAAAAAAAACAAGTAGAGTTGTCAAAATTTATCGTTTTCACGTGCCACGCCCCCACGACCACTCAAATTGAGTAGTCTGACAGTTGCAGGGTTAAATCTCCATAAGAAAAGTATATTTTTCATTTTTGACCCATTTAACGTAAATATTTTCAAAATACAAATAAAACCTGCTAATATAGGACAAAAAACCTTTGTTTTGGTAAAACCCGCATGTAAATCGGCCCAGTAGAAGTCTCAGGCGAACTGTCCAAATGTTTTTTGCTTACGGCTTTAAATATATAGATACCAAAATCTTGGGGACGAAATTCTTCAGGCGAATTATTTTGAAATTCTTCAAAAATAAAGGAAAAATTTGGATTTTAATTTAACATTGGTCTTATGGAGTGTCAGCCAAAATGGCCGACAGCTAGAGCCGACCCTTAAGTAGTATCTGGGCGACCGAGTTTCGCTCAGTATATATTTTTTTTTAATTGGTTGTTTCAGGAAAACGTATGTAAATACGAATCGCATACTGAATAAATATGAATATTTTATTTAAATAAAAAAATTATGAGTGTAATTAGTTTTAATATTTTATTAGAATTTTTTGCAGATATAAAACCTAGCGCATTCGAATCCTGACGTCCAAAAACCTCTATAGGTACATGTAGGTTATGTAACCTATCCAACGAATAGGCCATATTTGATATTGCAATTGTTGTTTATGTGCCGGTATTTTAGAAATAACAAATAATAATTATAATCATTAGATAATTTATATTACCTTTATAGAAATGTAAAGAATGCAAAAACTGGTGAGAAAGGTTTTCAGAACGGTTAATAACAGCACAAAAATAATGTTTTAGTTACGTTTGGTGTTTGAATAAAGAAACAAGTTGAAAATTATACCACCTGATACACTGTTAATGATTTATGTTTGTTAAATCTTATCTTATTAAACGAGACATTCTTGTATATTTTCTATTCGCCTATACTTAGTGACTTCAAAGATGGTATATAAAAGAAGTTCAGAGCTTAAATGTTATGCCCATTTTTCCAAGTTAATGCGCATTTTTGCAGACATAAGACCTAGCGCTTTCGATTCCTGACGCCAAAAAACCCCTATTTGCAAATTTTCATCAAAATCGTTAGAGCCGTTAGCGAGATCCCCGAAATAAATTTATAAACAAATATACAAGAATTGCTCGTTTAATCAGATAAGATTCAAGGTTTTCAGTATGCATGACCCTATGTACCGGGTGTCCCACGAAGAGGTCCCTATTTTTGAATTAATATATTAGATGCACCGAACACTCTACAAACCTGAAACTCAACAGTCCTAACATACACATATGTAAAAGAAATACACCTGAGTATCAGTTAATTCTGACACATTAGGACAAAATGGCGGGATATCAAAGAAATAGTACCTTTTCGTTAAAATAGTTTTATTTGCTTAAGTGTTACAACATAATTATTGGATTTTAACGATGTTACTAAGCACTAAACAACGTTAGGGAATTAAAGATATAAGTAACTCATAAATAAATTAAATCTATTTGATCCATAAACCGTATTCAAACTGATGTCCATCGATCGCAATGCACTGATGACAACGAAATAGAAAACAGTCATACGCTTTGCTGAACAACTCTCGAGGTATCAACAACAGTTCCTCTTCGATCAACCTCATTAGTTCATCGTCTGTCGCAATGTTATGACAATAAACCTTCTCCTTCAAAAAGCCCCACAGAAAAAAGTCACAAACAGTTAAGTCTGGAGACCTTGGGGGCCAGTCCATGAAGCTACTGCCACGACCTATCCAACGGTTAGGAAGATTTTGGTCCAAAACTGCTTTGGCCACATTAGCATAATGCGGAGGAGCTCCATCCTGTTGGAAGAAAACGTCTTTCATCTCAGGCTGAAAAAGATGATGAACTATGTGATTGCTTAAAACTGATGCATACCTTTCTCCAGTCATTGTTTGTCGGGATATGTCATACGACAAAACACCATCCTTGGTAACAGCAGCCCAAACTGTTATACCTGTTGATTTTAATTTCTCTTCTTGTAAGATATGTGGATTTTTTGTGTTATAGTAATGACAATTTTGCCTGTTTACGGTTCCTGTTCGATAAAATGTCGCTTCATCTGAAAACACGATTCCTTCATGCCACTTGCTATCTACGTCAGTCTTTTCAATTATTTTCGAACAAAATTCAAATCGTCTGTCAGGATCATCTTCAAGCAGTCCGTGAATTAAATGAGTTTTATAATGTTTGATTTTGTTCTTTTTGGCATACCTTTGGACAGATGACTTTGATATCCCTGTAGCAGATTCCACCTTTCTTACTGAATTAGGCGTATTTGGAGATTCCATGAAAGCAGCACATACGATTTCTTCATTTTCTATGTTGGAGGATCTATGGTATTTTTTTTTTTTTTGTATTGACCCCGTTTCTAGTACGATAGTCTTCCACTTACGAATAGATTTCCTTGACGGTGGAACTACACCTAGGTACCTTTCCCTAAAACACCTTATTGCTTCATAATCATTTTCAAAGGAAATAGCCCAGGAACAACATTTCACTTTTTGCTCAGTTGAAAACGGCATGGTACATAAGACACTTTACAATGCAACTTAATAACAAATGCCAATGTTTATTACCAAATATGTTCATTGTTGTGGATACACGCAGTCAGCTGATAGATTTAAAATAGTCTAAACAGCTGTAGCTGTTCCTATTCTAAATAAAAGTAGGTTTACCCTTAAAATACGATTGCTGATTTTGTTGTTTTTTTGTTTTTCCGCCATTTTGTTTGGATCAGTCAGAATTAACTGATACTCAGGGGTATTTCTTTTACATATGTGTTAGTCACGACTGTAGAATTTCAAGTCTGTAGCGCGCTCTATTCGTCTGTCATATCAATTCAAAAATAGGGACCTCTTCGTGGGACACCCATATTATATTTTATCCAGCGGTTGTGTTTAATTATTTATTTATGTGATATTCGTATTCACCCACACAAATAGGTAATGTTATAAGTATAGAATAACGTGATTTTTTATTTATTGTTATATGTAAGTCGAAAATGCACCGATCAAGACTTGCAAAGTCTTATTTTAAACGGTTTTTAATTTACTACAACTTTTCCAAGGATTCATTGAAAGCATAGCGTTACTTCCAAGGATTTACAAAATACAAGCGAAAAATCCCAAAAAGTTAAAATTTTCACGATTTTTGTTGTTTCAACAGTTCCACAGTGAAAAATTAATTTTTCCGATGTTGGTGTTTTCATCTGCAAATTATTGAAGTCATAAAGCAATCGCTTTAATCATAAACCAGCAATAAATACGACTTTAAACGGAATTGCCTTTTTTAAAGCTGATATTTTTGGAGTAGCCTATATTGTCGCTTTTTCAAT
>JAGFPH010008775.1:37673-52481 GCA_018207615.1 Philaenus spumarius
GAATGAATCAACCGATTTTTATGCGATTTGCGGCAATCGATGCAGTTTTTCGAGTCCATTGAAAGAATCGACAACAAAAATTTTTCTGATGAAAAATTTCGGAGAAATTGAGAAAAAACACTTTTTTTTGTTTTCTTTCGTTCACGATATCTCACGAACAAATTACCCGATTTTGACCGGACTGGTAGCGATCGACGTCGCTTTTCAAGGTTAAAAGCTGATTAGATTTTGGAATTGATCGGTAAAGCCGTTTAAAAGTTATTCCAAAAAAAACCTGATTTGAAAAAATGTATTTCTTATTTTTTTTTTTAATTTCTCAGAACCTACCGGTCCGAATTAGTTGAAATTTTCAGGAAATCTAAGTTTGATGGAACTCTTTAGAACGCCGTTTGGTAGGATCCAATCAGTTAAGCCGTTCAAAAGTGATAAGCGGGTCAGATACTTACATACACACACACCACACACACACACACACGCACACACACACGCATACACACACACACAGACAGGGTGGCACCCTCTTGGGAGTGGTCAGGGAAGATTCCTAGGACCTCAAAACGTCGGAGATCTGATGAATACTCGATTTTCGTAAAACGGGGTGAAACCAATAACTTCCCGATATTAGAAAATTTTCAATTTTCTTAGCGGGAAGTTAAAAAAAATCTTTAAGGTATCTAGGCGTGGGGGGCCATTATTAGATGTTGGAAATTTTTTCAGTTAATGATTTGTACATAATAATCACTGCCACTAAATTATTTTTTTTAGAAAATGATGATTTCATTGCACTATTTATCTGACATTAAAATAACGCTATTTAAAACAGTGCTGCAAATTAAAGTAGAACTATTTTAGTTATGTAAAACCCAGACTTTTAGCTAGTGTAATTTTGGCCTAACCGAGTTTTTTATTAATTAAAAATTTTATAAATCGTGTATTTAAATTGCATTTATATTGTTCTATTACCCAAAAAAATGTTAACGCTAGGTCCAGACTACCCCGTATACACATATCATTTTTAATGACACAACAAAACGTGATCTGGGGACCATGATTGGTGCTCATTAGCCACTCCTACCCTTAGGTCTTACCGTAAGAGTGACTGCATAACTCATCTTTCCCATGAAAATTCACTATACATCGTTCACTTTGAGGTTTAGTGCGCCAGTGTCTACCAGTATCGCTACGCCAACCACTGGTGTCGACCAGTGCAGAATGGCGTATTATGTTGATGATCTTTTCTAAATCAGTACTTTCCATCCATGTTCGCCAACTATATGATTTTCTAGCACAGTCGTATTAGCAAAACACATAAACCTTTTTCAACTTCTGATCAGACCTATTTAAAAAAAAAGGTATAGTCCATGCTACCCAGACGAAATGCCTAACATATCAGCAAAACATTCATAGAATCTATATTATATTAATAGGCAAGCACAAAACTTGTCGTCCTTTTTTCTCAGCTTGTGTGCATCGTAGGAGAAATTCGCGCATACCGTTAGAAAGGTAGTGTCCTGTAGATGAGCAGAATCCCATTATAATTTACATCGGTCCTCAGGGATGCGCCCCAGTGGCCCTAAAGTTTCAATGTTAATCTTATGGAAGGTCAATCTTAAGGAAGAAGAAGAAAGATTTCTTTTGATTTTATCAGGGGCACAAAAGACAGCTGTTCGTATGAAAAGCTTAAAACAGCTGATTTTGATCAACAGCTGATTTTGATCAACAACTGATTTGGATCAAAAACTGAATATAATTTTAGGTTAGGTAAATCAAGCAATAGCGAAGCATTGCCGGGTCCACTAGTTTATATAAATTAATAGTGGTTGAGTTAAATTCTAATAAACATGACACTGTTCCTGATTATAAGAAAGTATAGATTTGTATTTTGACAATTTTTTTTTTTTTTTTTTTTTTTTGTAGAAACAGCGTTGGGAAACATACAGCTGGCAGAAGGTTCAAAGTTTGTGGAAGCTACTGCCAAGTAAGTAACTGTCTCTAGATGTAGATGCGTTTGCAGAGTCTTTTTGTGAAATAAAAATATAATTTTCCAGTACTTTGATTGTCCATTACTTTGAAACTAAGCTTCAGCTTACGCAATTCTTTTTCACTTTCAATAAGCTTTACATGGCCTACCTTTACATTTGAAATTGATAAAGCTGGTTGCAAAATGTGAATCGAACAATCAACATCAGATGTCTTACTTACCCTCAGCGACAGCGTCAGTTGGCGAGTCTGCAAAGAGTTGTTAACAAAAACAAACCAAATATGAATGAAATGAAGTAAATGTACATACATCGTAGCTATACCTCAATTCGCAATTACCAAACCTCTTATTTTTTAAACAGACAGTAAAGCGGGTTTGTAAAAACGTAGTAAAACAAGGCAGCTGGTTTATTTCTTGATCCAAGTTAGGTTTCTGAACAATCTTATTAAAAGAAAAACGGTTAGTGAAAGAGAAAACCCAAAATAGACTAGACTTCGGTTTCAAAATATAAATAAACTAGGGGAAACCCCTGCGTGTTACGCACGCCAACCCGTTGGTGGAACTTTCTGTACACATAATCATGTTAAATGTTTTCTTTATAGTAAAGGTGTAGGATTAATAATAACCCCAAAGCTAAGATGGTGAGTAATGTTAAATGTTCAAATCAAATTATTTCGTATATTTTATAACAGCAGTTACAAAAAATGTTAAAAGAACCAGCAAGGCACAGGTCTACAATTTAATAAAAACCTAACCTAAAAGTTAGAAATACACAGTTTGAAATCAGCTGTTAATGGAAATATTGGAGCAAACAGCTGTTTTATCTGTTATTTTATTCAAATTGGTTGCTATGGTAATAAATGTAAATACGTGTGATGGTTCATCGGTCTAGGCCTAACCTAAGATTTTTTCCAACTAAATTTAAATGTCTTTATCAAAATTAATTATTATAGAGTATGTTACTCAGGGATAGTGAAACTTTTTATTAGTAAAACTATGTTTTCAATTTGTTCAGCAGTTCCAGAGACTGCCCATTACATACAAACAAATTTTACCTCTTTATAATATTAGTAAAGCCTGTATTAGCACATTAGTAAACATTTCTTTAAAATCAGGCAGGTAGTTTTCAAGTTAAGTCGTAATTAATACACACACAGATATGTTTCCTCTTACTGTTACAGAATGAGCGAGCTAAGCACAGAACGAGCATTTAATCCGTGGTATTACGTAGACTTCATCTTCGACATGTCTAAAGTGGGCAAGGAGTCCAAACAGTTGACAGATTATATGAACAGTGTCGTGGACAATGTAAGTAGTTTGTAAATGTTTTTGGTAAAAAAGTTTTAAAACTATTAGAGTTCGAGTCGTAACTAACTTGTGAGTGATAATTTGATAGTGGGAGCTAAAGTGGCATTGAGGATGGCTCGTTTTGTGGTTGAAACGTTTTTAACGTATTTTCGTGTGAGACATTGGAGATATGATGAAAATGAACATGTTATTCCCTATAAGTTGTTTAAAACATGTTTCTTCGATTCAAAAACGAATTAATTAATTTAACATAATTGTTGAGTTCAGTCTCACTTGACGGTATATTTCTGATCAATCAGACCGGTGACTGATGTCTGACTGAGTGATCACAGGTAGAAACACACCGGCGAGTCGGTAATTTAAGGTGGCTGTAGTAAATGCAAGAAGAAGAATATTTATTTAACTAAACAATGGTTAGAGCGTCAGGACGGAAACCTGAAGGTCCCGGGTTCAACTCCCGGTCTTGGTCTATGTTTTTTCACTTGTAATTTAATTAAACAAATCCATTTCGGTTATTAGGGAATTTCTATAGGAAAGATGATCTATTGCAGCTATTTTTCGGGAATAGTAAATGAGCACCGATCAGGGTTCCCAGAACACGTTTTTCGGTAAGGTGAAGTGCATTTACTCAGACCTCTCTCCTGAGAAGTACTGTTGGACTCACCTTTCACTTGCATACGAGTGAGAACCATTGCCCACTAAAGTATCCTCCCGCTCCCCCACGACATGCACTGGGGAGAACTGTAGCCGCATCTGAACTCGCTAATGGCTGCAAGCTAAACACTCACTGAAACAGAATAAAATTGGTATCAAACTTTGGAGTGTCATTCACAACTTTATATAATTATACAGGGTGTATCAGGAAGAAACGGAAAGAATTGCAGGACGTGTTCTACTGGTGAAAATAATGAAAAAAGTTCCTATAAACATAGGTCCTAAAACGCTTCGTTTTCCAGATATCCGCCATTTTGTTTTTTGTACAAAATAATTCATATCTAGAGAACGGTTTGACTGATTGAGTTCAAACTTGGCATGAAGTTTAAGCTGTCAATGATATACCTCAAAAAAAATAAACGATTAAATCCAATCATGCGTTTCAAAATGGCGGCTGTTTGAAAATTACAAACCTAAATTACTCTAAAACCGTACATTTTAACGAAAAATGTCAAGACACCTTTTTTGTAGCCCTTTTGATTCCCTATCGGATAATGTAACTGTCAAAACAATCGGATGAAGGATAAAAGCTAAGTTAAAAGGTAATACTAACAAATGTCCATACAATATTGTAGTATTTACTGTGTTTGTATAGGATGCCGAGTTGAACAAACCAATTAGTACACATAACTTAACTGTTATCCTTAATCCGATTGTTTGGCAGTTACACCATCCGATAGGGAATCAAAAGGGCTACAAAAAAGGTGTCTTGACATTTTTCGTTACAATGTACGGTTTTAGAGTACCGTAATTTAGGTTTGAAATTTTCAAACAGCCGCCATTTTGAAACGCATTATTGGATTTAATCGTTTATTTTTCTTGAAGTATATCATTGTTAGGTTAAACTTCATGCCAAGTTTGAACTCAATCAGTCAAACCATTCTCTAGATATGAATTATATTGTACAAAAAACAAAATGGCGGATATCTGGAAAACGTAGCGTTTTCGGACCTATGTTTATAGGAACTTTTTTCATTATTTTCACCAGTAGAACACGTCCTGCAATTCTTTCCGTTTCTTCCTGATACACCCTGTATATGTACTAGTAAGCCCCCTCGAAAAATCACAGGCTGATTAATTAGATACAGATAAAAAACACATCTTTTGAAAAACAAACTATTAAAAAACAACATTAAGGAATACTTATCTAGGCCTACATAAATATACTATCTTTTAATTGCTTTTTATTTCATATTGATAGATCAAATGATTTAGAAGTTATAAATATTATACCGGTAGTAAAAAAATTAATAATCGAAAATGTTTATATGTTATACGAAGATGTGCGAATGTTTCCGAAGCTAAACGAATATATCTCTTCTTTAAATTTGTATAAACAAATATATTGATGACTAGCTGAATACCCGTGCTTCGCTACGGGGAATTGTTTTGCATCACTATGTTACATAATTGTAATATTTCTCCCTCATTTTCTTTCGTCTTTTATTTTACGAAAGTGAATTATTAGATGTATTTTCAATTAGTTTGGTATGTTTTGTTCATTGGCGCCCGTCAATTGTCTTCGTCAAGGTATGTTTCCTGAATAATTTAAATAGATTAAAAATAAAGGATTCAGAGTGAAAAGCGTCTTCTTTTTCAACCGCTAAATCTACAGACTGATAAAAATCACAGTCTTAGCTGTGAATTTTATCTTAAGTATGCATATATTTATCTTCTGTGAATTAAGAATGCCTTAAGAAAGAAAGTTTTCCCATACAAAATTTCAAGAAAATCCGACGGTAAACAAAAAATGTGATAGTTTTTGAGAGTATACTTTCGGAATTTTGTATTCGGTTCAAGGATTTATTTATTCTTTAAACACCATGAATTATGGAATAAACAACACCAATGGATTAAAACTTTCTGTTATGGGACTACTTATCATTGTTATTTTCACAGGAAGCGTATATTTTAAAATTATTCCCTCCCCGGGTTATACCTGAATTTATGTTAAAGTCCAAATTTCAAGAAAATCCGACGGTAAACATAGAAGATGGTAATTTTTGCGAGTATACTTTCGGAATTTTGTATTCGGTTCAAGGGTTTATTTATTCTTTAAACACCGTGAATTATGGAATAAACAACACCAATGGATTAAAACTTTCTATTGTGGGACTACTTACGATTGTTATTTTCACAGGAAGCATATATTTTAAAATAACTCACTCCCCGGGTTACACCTGAATTTATGTTAAAATCCAAACTTCAAGAAAATCCGACTGTAAAAAAAGATTCTAAATTGTGCGGTTATAATTTTGAAATTTGGCATTCTGTTTAAGAGTTTATTTATTTTTTAAACCTCATAAAGGAATTAAACTTTCTGTTGTGGGACTGTTTAACATTGTTATTTTTACAGGAAGTATATATTTTTAAAATATTCTTTACCAGCGTTAGGGCCTACACCTGAATTTCTGGACAAAAGTAAATATCATTTAAGTCTACGGTTATAGATTTAGTAGTCCTATATTGTGATTTTCCTATAAATACTGGTCTCTCACTAAATATTTCCGTCAGCACTAGCTCCTCGAGTGACGTCATCTCGTTGACTGTGGGAATTTGCCGCTTGTATCGTAGCCACGTCCGCCGCTCAGGCAACGCCGCTTGCATTTGCTAGTAACGCTCGCCGCCCACAGAATATTTTAAAATCCTTTCTTAGTGCGCCTCTAGCACCTATGTGCAATATGTGTACCAAATTCCACGTCCCTAGGCCATATGGTTTTTGAGATATAAAACAAACAATATTTATGGTTTTAGGGGTTGTTTCAAATTTCACATTTCACCAAATTTCACATTAATAGGAGGTATAGTTATCGAGTTACTGTGATGAGTGAGTGAGTCAGTGGTATTTCAGCTTTATATATTATATATAAAAGGTTGTATTTATGAGTTTATAATCTCAAAGCAAATATTATAACGTATATTATAGCATGCATTAGTTCTATAACTCATATTGAAAAAAATCAACTTCACAAGAAATTATAACGATTGTAGTTGTAAATATAACCCTAAACTATAGTCCACATGGGGTTTATTTAAGTGTTACAGATGATGGGTGAAATCAGCTGTTTAGATGTAGGAATGTTTCTGAAGTTAAACAAATAGGCTAGGTATTTTTTCTTTAAATTTGTATACAAAAATATATCGATGATAAAAGGTTGTATTTATATTCATTTTATAATGTCAAAGCAAATCTTATAACGTATTGTAGCCTACATTAGTTATTTAACTCATGTTTTAAGGAAATCAACTTCACAAGACTTATATTGATTGAAGTTGTAAACATAACTTATAATCTTGCCCTAAAGTATAATCTTTGCTAGGTTTGTTTTAGTATTACAGATGATGGGTGAAATCGGCTGTTATATTATAATGTTACTCACGTACGTACGTACTTACACTCGCTTTTATAGGAGTTGATATGTAAATATGTGTTAGCACTGTCACGGAGATGTTCGATTAGGTCCAAATTTGGTACACAAGTTGGTTTTGTAGGTCGCTCGGAAGAGTTCGTTAGCCAAAAAACTCCAACATCCGGAAGCACGTTTTTCGACAGGAAGAAACAACTTTTTGACATTTTACTTTCTTACTATACTATAGTATAGAGAAAGTATAGTGATCGCAAAAAAAATCGATGTTGAGATTTTTGTGGAAATATCCTTTTTGGGACCCCCTGAGTCCAAAAAAGTGGTTTTTACAAAATGTCTGTCTGTATGTCTGTATGTCTGTATGTATGTCTGTATGTATGTCTGTATGTATGTCTGTATGTCTGTAAGTAGACAAAGCTAGAGAGAAAACTATTCGATCGATTTCAACCAAATTTGCACCAGACATGTCCAGTACGCCTGTATAGATGCAAGAAAAAGGGTATTGAACAATTTTGAAAAACAACCCCCTTTTTGGCCAAAAAACCCCCAAAAAATCAGTTATTTTTTTTTATAAAAAAAACGGCTCTAACGATTTTGATAAAATTTGGCTTATTTGTAGCTTTTAATGTGCCCTACCATATACAAAAACCCGCATCTTTCTAAAAATTCTCGTTTAGCTAATAATAATAATAATAACTGATTTTTGGGGGTTTTTTGGTCATAAAGAGGGTTGTTTTTCAAAATTTTTCAAAACCTTTTTACGTGCATCTATAAAGACCTAATTGACGTGTTTGGTGCAAATTTGTTCGAAATCGATCGAATAGTTTTCTCTCTAGATAATAATAATAATATGTATTAGTTAATCGCCTATTTTAATAAAAGTATACAAAGCTAGAGAGAAAACTATTCGATCGATCTCAACCAAATTTGCACCAGACATGTCCAGTAGACCTGTATAGATGCACGAAAAAAGGTTTTGAAAATTTTTGAAAAACAACCCCCTTTTTGGCCAAAAAACCCCCAAAAATCAGTTATTATTTTTTAATAAAAAAACGGCTCTAACGATTTTGATAAAATTTGGCTTATTTGTAGCCTTTAATGTGCCCTACCATATAAAAAAACCCGCATCTTTCTAAAAATTCTAGTTTAGCTAATAATAATAATAATAATAACTGATTTTTGGGGGTTTTTTGGCCATAAAGCGGGTTGTTTTTAAAAAAAATTTTAAACCGTTTTACGTGCATCTATAAAGACCTAATTGACGTGTTTGGTGCAAATGTTTTCGAAATCGATCGAATAGTTTTCTCTCTAGATAATAATAATAATAATATTTATTAGTTAATCTCCAACTTTAATAAAAAAACTCTCCTACCCCACCCTACAAGTCACAGTGAATCTGTTTAGTAATCTAAATGTATTTGTGAGAAAGTATGTGCCAGTTCCTGGTACCGTTTATTTCATACTGGAATGATATTTTTTGGGGTTTAGTCTAAACAATTTGATATAGGAGATTATTCTGCAAATTTTGATTTTTTTACACTACCTTATAGCCCCCCTGGTTCCCTCATAATCGATCAAAACGTAAAATACCATAAAATTGCCCCGTTCAAATCAACGTGGTTGGTTTTACCTTAGGCCCCAAATTCCGATCCGAGGACGGCGGCAAGGGATACTTGTCCCCTACCGAGGGTTATTAGCGAAGTGGTCCTTAAACGGAGCCTGCAAAGTTGGAGTGCAAACTCGCAAATCGAGTAAGAGCCAGCATTATTTTAACTCATACTTTTAATAAATGAGATAAAATCCATTTCTCTGAAATGTTGGTTTTAGGCTAATTTTAAATGTTGTAGACAATTACCAAGAAATTATGCTTTCAGTTTTTTTTCAATAACTCGGTTATTTTTCTTTTTACCTACATAAACGGCAAAAAATGCATTTTGTCTGTCGTTAAGAAATAAGAATATTTTGTATCTCGTACATTTTTTGTTACCTTATCGGTTTTCTAGATATATTCCAAGTTAAAAATTTGTAATGGCCCCCATTTTTAAAATTTTAACCACACACTCTTGGTGTTTGGTACACTTGTACATTTGTGTTTGTACAAAATTTGAACTCAACATCTTATCTATTTCTGGAGTTACAGTGAGTGTTTTTATAAAAAAAAACAAAATGTCAGACTGCGACTTAACTAAACCGAATTTGAAAAAAGTTACTAAACATTTTGCATTTATTTCAATGTATACAATGCTGTAGCGTTCATACCACCATTAACACTACATCCAATGAATACTTAAAAAAGTATTCATTGCTACATCTGTGAAGTAAAACAACCTAAAGAAGTAGATTTAATTATACACTCACGTAGTTGCGTTTCACTCCACCGAGCGCGCCACCACCCGGTAACAGAAAGCATAAGATCAAAATAATTAAAACCTGAACAGCTGACAGAGCGAGATAACGGAAAGACACACAAACAAACCTCAAGCTGTCTGAAAGCTTCCGCCGAAAGAACAACGTGCTCTCTTGCTGAGTTTAACCAATGACTACATATCAATAGTCTCAAGTCCCTCATTTAAATAATTCTTTGTATAATAAAATCATTTATAAGTGTAATTTATTAGCGCGCCACAAAAGTGAGATGTGTAAAATCCAATATAAAATTCAAATTTAGCACTTCAAAAAACATAAAGAAAGTGAGTTTCGTCAAAAATGGTAGACAAATAACAAATTTGGGTTTCACGTTCGCTTGGTTTGATTCAGAAATATTGCAATATAAGATTTGTAATCAGTGCATAAAAAACAGTGTGTTAATAATACAATTATTTTCCCCCGCGTTTTTAATGGTGGGGGCACATATTGATAATTGGGAATTTAGGACTTTTCTGGTTAACTGTACTTTGAGGTGCTTCAATCCTGCTGCACCTATGGCTTGATTTTGAAAAACTCGGAATCAAACCCATGACTATCAATCCGTAAATATATGTATTTGAAATTTGACAGTTTGAATCAATTGTTTGTTTTGTAAAGGAACAGTTTGAGGCATTAAATTTTACAAATTCAAGTAACATTAAAACGGTCGTATCTACAAACACTTTTAATGTCCGCCTTTTAGAAAGGTAAAAAGATTGTTTACACTAAATAAGTCTGCAAGCGTGTGCGCTTACGTGGAAAGTTTAATCTCTATATTGTTAGTGGGTTTTAACTAATAATTTTTAATTAAAATATCACATACAGACTGATAGAAGGAACGCTCATTTTAGGACATACCTTCATAGGAATTTTTTCAATCATTTTTACGCTTAGAATCATATCCTGAATGGCGTTTTCCGCCAGTTAGTGCACGCCCCTCTTGGGGGCGATGTCCAGGATCGGACGGCGATAATATTTTATTGCAATAATAAATTTAGTCAAATGCGTTTCATTTATTTTGACCCAGAAAACTGTTTGTTTACACAAATTTGTATTAAATTTATGCAATTAGTAAGTACTTAAGAGTAGTCCTGGTTACTAAACCATATTTGCAATATTTTTATTGGCAGAATCTATTTCACTTAGGAGGTAAAATGGAGGCAATACTCAGCGTTTGTGTAACTTTCCATTTTCCATAGTTAATTAATAAAGCAAACACAGTTTAAAACACGAAAAACTTAATGCTAAAATGTTTCTAAATGCAATACTATGGATACAATATTGTTTGTTGCTTTTTTAGAACAATAATAAAGTCAACAAAAACAGAATCAGCTGGTGCCGATTGTTACTATATCATCACAAACAATAAGTCAGACAAAACTCAAATCAGCTGACTCCTACGAGTTTAGTATTAACTGAAACAATTCTTAAAAGAACTTACCAATAGTATAAATTTAATAAAAACTTGTATAAACAAACAGCTTTATGTGTCAAAATAAATGAAACTGATTTGATTAAATTTAATAATTGCAATGATAAATAACAGAGGGGCATGCACTGTCTGTCGAAAAATACCATAAGTCCGTTATTCTCTAACCAATTTTTTTTAAACAAACGTAATCGATAGGGAATTCAATTTGCAAAAAAAAAGTTATTCTTGACATTTTTTCGGGAAAGGGCTAGTTATTTCGTTATTTCCGTTCGAAAGTTGTAAACGGTCGCCATTTTTAAAATATTGAAGTCACGTCAACTTAACTTTTTTCCCCATTTAGGTAATACTATCAAAAGGTTGATATAAATTTGGTATTATTTCGTTTAGTAATTTTTTAGATATGCACTAAAAAAAAAAACATTTTGGTCACAGTAGGGCAACCAAAATGATTTTAGACAAATTAACAGTGATTTGATGTTTACTTTGTACCCAAGAACAATTCCAAAACAATATGTGACAAGAGTTATGAAGCACCCTGTTTAATAACCATCTTTTTACATTCGTTCTTACATATTCCCATTAAAAATTAACTGTCAAAACATTTTAATAAACTTCACAAAGTCTTTGATTCTTATGTTGATTAATTCCCTACGACTTGTACGAGAATTAATTCTCGCACAAATATAACACAACAGTAAAGAAAACTTTATGTATTCATACATTTCTTTGTCTTTCACTGGAAACCTGAAAAATGATAAGTCTTTATTTTTCACAGATGTATTGTTGCAGTTTTTATAGGAACATTTAGATCCTCCACTTTTTGAACAGGACTGCATTGCAAAATGTAGCAGCTATTTACTTTACACACTAACAGTATTTACACTATAAACCATATTACATACTAAAACCATATTTACAAACTTACATTACTTAAAAAACATTAGAAAAGAAAACCAACTAAAATGTATTTATTTAGTACACTGCTATTACAATGTGGGTAATGAATCGCATTGACAAATATGGGGCTACGCTACCAAAGCTTGTCTGAGACACAACAATCTGCGTTCAAGGTCACATGACAGTCGGACCTCTCTGTCTCTCCTTCTCTTTCCATTCTTGTCACACACTCGTCTGCAAAAAGAGCGCTCAGCGCTCCTAACGGCGGGATGCAAAATCACAATTTTATACCTACTTTAATGGGCTGAATTCTACCCATTTAAACTGTTCGTCTTATTGATATGTAGTCATTGACCAATTGACATTAACTCCGTAATGTAGTGAATTAAATATAAGAGCAAATTAAGTATCAATCCAGGTTAGTGAAATTAAGTTTATTTCAAATCTAATTCATTTCTATTCAAATCATTAATCTGAGTTATGCATAATAAATCAATCTTTTGTTTAACCTTAAGACCACGTATTTCAAAGTAGCCGTTTGGCTTAATTTGGTGAAAAATCTAATTACTGTTAACTAAATAATTTCTTTCTTAAATACATTTGAAGTGAAAGTCAAATAAGTTTTGCTTAGCAAAATCTGTAGCAAAAAGTCTAGGTAAAGAACTGTTTTAAGTTGCATCATTTTGAAACAAAAGTGTTATAAACCATTGTTTAAACTGTATCATTGTTTCTCTTAGCGCTGTCATAAAAAACTGTGATAAAAAACTTATCATTGTTTCATAGCATGATATTTGGTGTATCTTTGTGCATTTAAATATAGAGATTTTGCTATAAACTTTAAAGCCCTAAATTCAATGTAAATCTAAAGTATCTGACATACTCAAACCAAGGCTTGAATTAGAGTAAGTTTCATACTAAATTATGCAAAGTTTTACCTGTGCTCTAAAACATGTGACAAAGGCACTAATAAATTTTGTCTTTTGATACAGTTTTAAACTGGACCAAGATCGACCCGGTATGACACCCTTTAAAGACAACTAGAGCTTCACATTTCTTTTTTTAATAAAAGCTATTCTCGTCTACTTACTGGCCTGTTTATGAATTTTCAAAAAAAAAAAAGGAAATAAATGTAATGTGCTATACAATCATAAACCTTTTATAAAGGCCTGAACATTTTTTTGACTTTGGTTACAGTGCAAACTGGTGAACAAAATTAACTTTACGTAAAGGCACTTAAATGTAAAGGTAAAGCCTGTTAATGACAATGCTTTTGAGGTTAAGTATTCATTTACATTAACTTTTCAATAAAAAGCTTGTGCTAATACAATTCACGCAGCGTGACATTATTAACTTTGTTAAACGGACAAATGTTTTCAAGGTGAACTCCAAAACAAAGAAACCGTGTGGTTAAAGATAATATTGTTGTTTTTTAAGTTGAAAAATGTTTATACTATTTTAGAGCATAAGCTAGGCTAGACGTAAATAATTAAATAAAATTAATGGATGGGATATCGCTGAAGCACTTTTGGATTTAACACCCCCAAAGGGGCTAGTTTTCTAAATTGATTTAACTTGTTTTGTTTATTATTATAGCGACGTCACAAACTTTATTTATTTCCTAGCCTATTGATTTATTTTTGTTTAATCTTCTAAATTAATTATTTTCAATTGAATACAGATATGCATATAAGTTGGCCAACATTGTATACTAAGGTATACAAAATTCACTAACTATAAAAAAAATATTGTCTGTTAGTTTAAGTTTAACTTTGTACCTTTTCATGCAAAGTTTGTCCTAAGTAACTAGCAAGTTACAGAATATGTAAACCTGTTTGTATTTTTTTTTTTTTTTTTGAGTTTTCATTGTAATTGTAAATCTTAAATTAATTAAAACTTAAACAAAGGGTGGGTTTCTTAGTATTTCAGGGGAAGGGGTTTTGTAATAATTTGTAACTAAATAAGGGCGTATAAAAAAAATTCTTATTAAGGGCATGGAAAATGTTACTCTTTGTTGACAATTTTGAATTGTTATATATATATATTCTTAAATAATTTTGGTTAACTATTAAACAAACTATTTTGTTACTAATTTGGACTTTTAGTGAGCAACCTTTATTCTTTGTAAATGGATAACTCAGTTTGTCTTGGTGAATATTTCTGAAAATATAAGGTAAGGTTTCCTTAGTAAATTTGTGGATTATACAGGGTGTTTTTTTAAATGGGCCACCATTGGCATCACAGAAACTATAAAAGTTACAACAATCTTTAAATGGGGGACCTTCCCTACTTTTTCCCTTACATTAAAAATACAATATTAACATTTCCAAAAACTCCGCCATTTTTCCAATATGGCGGACAACTTCATTTTTTCAAATGGAAACCCCTATTTTGTATGTTCAATTTCGATTGGGGACACAAATTTAAGACATTTTTATTCTTTTGTATTTTTTTCTAAACCCAACCGTTTATGAGCTACGGCCTCTCAAAAATTTTCTATTTTGTGTGATTTTTTTAATTGGGCCACCATTGGGATCTCAGAAAGTATTAATTTTACAGCAAACTTTAAATGGGGAACCTTTCCTTGTTTTATGAGAAATTAAAAAATATGTAGTTAAAATATTTCTAAATGGCCGCCATTTTCCAACATGGCGGTCAACTTTGAAATTTCTAATGAAAACCCCTATTTTTTATAACGGATTTGGATT
>JAGFPH010008776.1:4338-27383 GCA_018207615.1 Philaenus spumarius
TATAACATATATTTATCAGAATATTTTTATAATCTAATTTTTAAACCGATATCTTGAAAATTGTTGATTCTGAAGCATTAAATTAAGTAATAATTGATCTCGGCAGTGTAAGCGCTCTCTCTTTCAAAATACGCCTAAAGAGTCTTTAAAAGGGACAAAAAGTCTTTAAAAGGGAGTCTTTAGAAGTGCCCCCCTGCCTCCATGGGGGTCCCAGGGTGGTCGGACATACTTTTCAAGGGCAGATTCGGAATCTGCGATCCTCAGAACCCCTGTATAAATACTTTGATAAGTTTTCATAAGTTCAAACAATTTTTATAAATTATGGAAAATTATGTACTTTTAGATGCACTTTATGCATGCCCAAAATGCACTTTTTGTCTGCCAACAAGGTATTATGTAGACTTTTTTCCTGAGACTTCTCCGAATACAATGTTGAAACTGCATCTCGATCGCTGCTGTAGAAAAATATTTAGTTACTCTGGATGATTTTGGTCTAATTTCCCAGGTTTATCTAGAGACTCAAAACTAATTGACCGAGTTCACTAAAACTTTCACAGTTTAACCATAGATCTATCATTATTAGGATTGTTTAGACATTACAGTTAAATTAGTCTAACGGGTTGAAATGGGGTTATTATTCCTACAAAATAAATATAAATTAAACTATTATCCTAAAAGATAAAATTCAAAAATTATGCAATTATATTATATTCTCAAAAATTACTCAACTAATTTACCCTTTACACATATTAGTACCATGATTGTTTATAGAACAACCAAAGAGTTTAAATTGGAGTAGCTACCCCTATACAATAAAAATAAATTGCACTAACTTCCTACAAACTTAAAATCTAAATTTGTGTAATATTCTTAAGTGGCATAAAAACGTTTTAAAATTCGATTACTTCAGTCAAAGTAATGAAATGAAATTTAAATTAAATAAAGCTATAGCGAATTATTGTCGGGTCCACTAGTTTGAATATAAAAACATTAACTATTTTTAGTCATATGGACTATTATTCGAAATATATTGAACTTGTCTCTAAGTAATCTGTAATAAAAAAGTTTTAATAAATTTTTGCAAAGGCATGGCATTCCTTAAACATTAGTTACTGATGCTGGATCTCAATCTACTGCTAATTTATTTAAACAAAATGTAACTGATTGTGAATACAAACATATAATAATAAGCCCAAAACATTCACATCAAATGGCTCAGCATTAGCATCTGTTAAATAGCTACTTAAAAAAATATGATTATGATAAGACAGATCCATATTTATCTTTATTGTGTTATAGAAATACTGCAAAACCTTCAATTGCCTTCACCAGCAAAGTTATTGTTTTCTCGAAATCTAAATACCTTTTTACCACATAATAGTAGTTATATTAAGTCAAAATTAGTCAAACCAAAATTATTAGCACTAAGAAAAAGAAGCAAAAACTATACAAAAGTATTATAATAATCCAGCCAAGCCTTTACCAAATATAAATGTCAATGAAAATAATGTTACTGTACTTAAAAAAAACCTTTAGAACTTTCTTGAACTCCTGGGAAATTTATAAGTAAAGAAACAATTTTTGTCATAAAAGATGAAAATGGTAAAAAATATCAATTTTTTTTTTAAATTAATTATATATTTTCCAACTGGAAATATTCTCAATAAAAATACTTGTTCTAATGGGAAAATTAATACTGTTAGTAACAGAAGTTTTGAAGAAAAACTAGATTTAAAAAAAAATGTAATTAAACAAATGTATGGTTACATTACTAAAAATGACGACAAGTTAACAATCCTAAACAAACTATATGATCAATAGTTTCATTTTAATTGAATTTGTATTTTAGTAAACATTATTGCTTGTTTTACACTTTAATTTCTTTAACAATAATTTACTTGACTATTAGAAATGTTATTTACCTTACTGTAAAGTTTATTTTGTAAAAGTGTCATATCATAAACTAACATTATTAGTCAATCATGTAAAGATTAAGAACTCTTATTTTATCAGAGAGGAAAAATGTTGATTTAATGTTGTAAATTATAAACTACATTAACATAGATAAACCTCATGAAAATAGTATGTACTTGATCATAGACCACATACATGAATCTTTAGAATATCTACTACAATCAAGATGGCTACTTTGTGCAAGACCTGTGTAGTTCACTACATTAATTATTATGAATCATTATTTATAATAAGTAACCTTTTCTAAGTAATATAAGAGTTTTCATTATAAATCATAATCAAGGTTTATAATGGCCCTTGAATTATTTTAATAATTATTGGCTAAACAAACTTAAACCCTCTTTTACGTCTAAAATTATTTCATTTCAAGCAACATTTCGTATTACTTTGGTGAAATAAGAACTTCACAAATAGGCGATGATAACCACCCAGGGTTTTCGCTTATACAAATTAAAAAATAAATAAAAAACCTTCACAAATTTGAATTTAAGTTCTTGAATTTTAGTTCTCAAAATTTTCAAATTTTAAAATCATAACTGTTCAGTGAGTCAAATTAATAATGTTTCAAACATTTGTTCAGCAAATAAAATAAAACAAGGAATACAGAGACCTTATTTTTAACACAACGGAACAGTCACTGCAAATCGGGTTTAGACATTTTTCAAAATAACTGCCTTTGTTTGTTTCCTTTTGTTCTGCAGGTCACCTTTAGGTTTACTTCTGGGAAGTTAAGCAGGTAAAGGGTGTCATTGTATCTCATCCGTCCGGTTTGTTTCTGTCATAATAGATTTATTACACTCCCAAAGTACCTGCACTATGTCTATTTGTTAATATCTTGAATATTACTGGACTAGACACTTTTCTTTTATAAACATGTCAACCCATGAAAAATATATTGCATTATCAAAAAGCCGACGGAGTTGACAACATTTTTGCCTCTTCTTTGCTACTAAGAAATTGTTAAAAATATGTTTTTCCACCTTTACGTTTGATATTTATCTATGTAGCTTCCTCAAGGGCCGTAGGTGATCACTAAGAAAGGTTTTTAAAAAATTCGAATTTTTAGCTGGGGGGGGGGGTAGGGAGGACAAAGTTACTAGAATTCCCCATAAGAAATACATAGTATAATATATTTATTGATATATATTTTTGGTTAATATACATTTAATTTGGATTTATCTATCCGTGAAAAGCCGGATCTGGCCAGCTAGTAAATTATAGGATAAAGAAAACTATTTGAAAAATTAAATGTACTGGTATTTCATGTGGTGGAAATTCGAATTTTGATTGTAAATTGACGAAATTCAACTTTTTTTCATGCAATTAATTGTAATTTATTATTACCAAATTCTTAATTCGTATCTTGACGCTAAGAGGAAAAGAATGGGAAAGGGCAAAGAGGAAGCTTGGTGGAATTAATGATAAATAAATAAGTAAACATATAAAATGCCTTAGAAGTAAACAATTTAACTATTAAACGGTAGAATAATTTACCAAATAACTAGAGATAAGTGAAAATTCAATTTAAAAGAAATGGAAGCAACGTTAAGTATTTTTTTTATAATTAAAAACAAATATTTTTTCCCGTGCAGGGAAAGCAAAGGGATATGAGCTCATACTGCCGTGAATGTGATCAACAAATTATTTGTTTGATTCGTTTTGTATACAAAAATCGTGTGTGTAGAAAAATATAAAACAATGACCAACACGAACTACAAAAAATAGTTTCGTCATGCTGCTTTAAAAACAACGTATATGGTTGAACCACTCGAAATCAATTTTGAAAAAATCAAAATGGCTGTAACTAAAAAATTTTAAATACTCCCAAATAGCATTGTGTAGCATATCGTTTGAAAGCTTATTTAATTACAAATCAAAAAAGAATAATAATTAATATTTAACAAAAATAGTACAGCAAAATAGGACAACATCGGAAAACACGACTTTGTTGGTTTTTGGCCGCCATTTTTAGTCGGTTATAGATATGGATGTACAAATTTCACCGTTGGTTTTCTCTTGAAATTCTACATCGAAATAATGTATCACATGACCACCTTCCCATTTAAAAAATTAAAGTTGTATTCAAGATGGTGGATAAATATTTTGAAATCTTAATAAAATAGAATTTTTACATAGAGTAGGTTCCTCAATCACAGCTACCTTCAAATTTCCCTTAAATACGAAATATTAAACCGTCTCCAGACTTTTCAGCACCCCTGTATATGTATGAAATTAAAATTAATTTATTAAAGAAAATCATACAGAAATATAATAATAATTATTCAAACAAATATAAAGAAAATATAAAAAAGAATATTTTGACTGAATACAACGGTTAAAAACGAAACTTTGCTAATAATAAGGGCTCTGAGCTACTGAACGGAATAAAAATGACTGAACCATCACTTTCTAACTACAAACAATAGCAAACAAATATTGAGTTTCCGACTAACAGCAAAAAACCTTCTAGATTTTGTCTAAATAATAACAAAAGAAGTCAACTCCCCGTATATGCGACTAAGAGTGGATGCCGTGCGAATACGAGCGATCGCAGCGCAGCCTACAAATACCAATTGTAAGTAGGAGTGTATAGTGTGTTTGTATCCCAGCATGTCAAACGAGGAGGATTTGAGAAAAGTAGTGAAATATGCTCTAAAGACCGAAAAACCGGTTTATACGCTGAAAATATTGGTTGGACGTAACGGGATCTCCCCATCTAGTTTTGCCTCCCCGTTACGTGTTGTGCGAACTTGTAAATCTCCCCGTGTGATACGTCCTACAAACACAGACACACAGACACACACACAGACATCACTCCGAAAACCACTTTTTTAGGTTCAGGGGGACCCAAAACGGATATTTCCACCAAAAACTCAAACTCGAAAATTTTGACGAATACAATACTTTCTCCATATACTATGGTATAGGGGGAGAAAGTAAAAATATATTGGCTGTGCAAAATAATTAACTGTTTCTATATTGCCTGTAGTTCAAAAGTTGGTTGCTATATCAATTATTGCAAATGCATTCAACAGAATTTACACACCTTGAGTTGCGTTTCTTAGTTTTTGGCTTAAATATGCTGTTCCATATGTTAAAGGGCTACGAGAGAACCTAGGCATTTCGACAATTTTTAACTGTTAAAATCAGTATTTTACAGCATACTTTTTTATAGTAGTGCATTTCTACACGGTAGTATGCAAGTTGGGTCTAGCTCTCATAGTTTTGGCTGTTATAGTCAGTCAGGATATCTTCTTTTATATATACGCATATATAGTTTTCTGTTAACCTTATATTTGATAAGGTATACAATAAACACAAATAATACTTTCTTTAACAAACGCATCCCAAAGGTCGTCGACTTCAGTGATATACGAGCTACAATTACAAAACTATTAACGCCTTTAAAGAGAGCGCACGTACTTAGCAAAATAGTACGTATTGCGCATGCGCACGTTTATATTGTTTGATTTATTTGTATTTCACTCACCAGCTGCGATGTGAAAAATTTAGGTATTTTTTACTATTTTAATTTTAATTGTTTTACTGTTAATATAAAAATAGTAGCGTACTTTGGTTTGCATTAAAAAAAAAATCAAAAAATTCAACACAAAATAAAACCCAGAATATACTTTAAGGTTATGTTTTGTTTGTGGTTGTTTTTATTTTTTTATCCTAATGTAGAACATTTGGCTGTGAAAAATAATTTACTGGTTTTAAATTTTCTAAGCTATGGTAATGAATGTAAAGGCATGCATGAAGCTTCTTTTGGTTAAAAATAGGCCACACGTAGAATTGTATTGCTCAGATTTTGATTCAAATCAGCTGTTTTTTCGTCATATTTCAGGGAGCGAACCCCCAAATTTTGACCTTTTTTACTTTCTCACTATACTGTAAAGAGGTATACTTTTATATACTTTTCTCACTATACTTTTATACTTTGTAAAGAGAAAGTATAGTGATGGTAAAAAAAATGATGTCGAGATGTGTGCGGAAATATCCGTTTTGGGATCCCCTGAGTCCAAAAAAGTTGTTATGACAAAATGTCTGTCTGTATGTCTGTATGTATTGTGTATTGCAAATAAATTAGTTTTTACAGTATAAACAAGTTTTAGTTTTCACTTACCTATTGTTTGCATATTCCATTACCATAGTTCCTATTGTTTTAATTATAATCAAAGTGTTGCATTATCAAAATATCCAAAGCACAAATAAAGTTATTTACAAGGTCAGCTCCACTGTTCTCATTACCTTGAGGTGGATAATAAGTAAAATTAATTTCTTGTGTTCTAAACTGAGCTTAATTACGATTACTGGAAGGTTAATTTTGAGTAATTTTTTGGTCAAAATACTTAGACAGCTAAATATTAGACAACCAGTTATATCACCTAGGCCAGACAAAAAAGAAAGCCTATTTCTTCCAGTAGGTGATATTAACTTATTCTGCAGCTATTATAGAGCAAAAGTGTTACAGAAAGATTCACTCGCAAAGAGAGTGCTCTATAGTACGTTGTAGTACATATGCTGTTATTATCTTTAACTTAGCTATTATAATTCTTCCGATTGTTTTTACTGTTACACCATTCGACAGGGAATATAAAGTGCTATACAAAAGGTGCTTTGACATTTTTTGTTAAAATTTACGGTTTTTGAGTAATCTAGGATTGAAATTTTCAAACGGGCGCCATTATTAAATGCATGTTTGGTTATAACCTTTTATTTTTCTTAAGATAGAAGGTTAAACTTCATCCCAAGTTTGAACTCAATCGATCAAACATTTCTCTAGATATGAATTATTTTGTAAAAACAAACTAAATTTCGGATATCTGGAAAACGAAGCTTTCTTAGACCTATGTTCATAAGAACAATTTTTCTTATTTTTACTTGTATAATCAGTTTCTGAAGTTTTATACGTTCCTCCTGAAACATCCTGTATAACAATTTCAAGCTTAAACCTTCCCATACTCCAACAAATTACAAATGTCTCATTTTATTACTTAGAATGTGTTAAATGATACAAAACCTAAATCAGTTCCTGAAGTATTACACGTTCCTCCTGAAACATCCTGTATAACAATTTGAAGCTTAACCCTTCCCATACTAAAACAAATTACAAATGTCTCATTTTATTACTCTGAATGTGTTAAATGATGCAAAACCTAAATCAGTTTCTGAAGTATTATACGTTCCTCCTGAAACATCCTGTATAACAATTTAAAGCTTAAACCTTCCCATACTCCAAAAAATTACAAATGTATCATTTTATTACTTTGAATGTGTTAAATGATACAAAACCTAAGTCAGTTCCTGAAGTATTATACGTTCCTCCTGAAACATCCTGTATAACCATTTGAAGCTTAAACCTTCCCATACTCCAACAAATTACAAATGTCTCATTTTATTACTTAGAATGTGTTAAATGATACAGATCCTAAATCAGTTCCTGAAGTGTTATACGTTCCTCCTGAAACATCCTGTATAACAATTTGAAGCTTAAACCTTCCCATACTCCAACAAATTACAAATGTCTCATTTTATTACTTTAAATGTGTTAAATGATACAGATCCTAAATCAGTTCCTGAAGTATTATACGTTCCTCCTGAAACATCCTGTATAACAATTTGAAGCTTAAACCTTCCCATACTCCAACAAATTACAAATGTCTCATTTTATTACTTCAAATGTGTTAAATGATACAGATCCTAAATCAGTTCCTGAAGTATTATACGTTCCTCCTGAAACATCCTGTATAACAATTTGAAGCTTAAACCTTCCCATACTCCAACAAATTACAAATGTCTCATTTTATTACTTTGAATGTGTTAAATGATACAAATCCTAAATACCTTCAAACTGTTGTGGTCGCTTACACAGTTCTCTAATGAAATCTCAACTAGTCATTCTTATTTTAAGAATTAATTTGTATAGTGCAAAATACTTAAAATAAAAATACCTTCTGCTGGTTTGATCAATGCTTTTCTATTTTATCTTTAAGAGACATTGACGCATTGATTGCATAATTAGTAAATAAACAACTGACATTAAGGGCAAATATAAATTTAACATAATATATTGTACATTATAACGATTAGTTATTGATTTGTTACAAAAGTTTTAAGTAAATTAGAATAATTGTTATTGATATTATTAAATTAAATAATAATAAAAGGCAGGTAAAATAACCACCGCAATATTATATAATATCCATTATGAAACATATTTTGTCGCAGATGACAATACGTCAACTTGTCCTTTATATTCATTGAGAGTATTGATCGCTTTGTTAAAGTAAATTACATTATAATAAATAATTAATGTTAAAACTTTCCCAGTGGGTGGAAAACGCAAGTTGTTCTCATATTTGTAGGTAAAACTTCAGAGTTGGTGTTATTCATTGTATAATATTTACGAGTTTTAGCGATAACTAGGTATAGTTTTTTTAAGTCTAGTGTTTATAAAACTTATTTATTTTATTTTGTCTGGAAGTACAACATGGAAGCTTCTTACCTTCCTTTAAACCCTGTCAAATGGTTTGGTAAAGTTCTGGCCACGTGGCCTAGTAGCGGTTCTAAATACGCAAAGCTGTTTTATGTATTCTACGAATGTTTACTTTTCTCAGCAAGTTTTGTTGGATACTTTCTTTACAAACTACTTACGCGAGAAGAAATTACTCCAATACTTTTTGCCACTCGCAAAATTCAATTGGGCGTTTTCCTGTTGCATCAACTTACCATTCTATTATCTGGCTTGTCCAACAGACAAGACATGAACGATGTATTTCAGAAAATGATAATTCTCGATGAGAATTTATCAGACATAATGGAATCCGAGCAAGACGTGACAGAAAGTTACAAGTTTCAGTACTCGATCATGGTTGCTTTCATTTCTTTGCAGTTACCAAATGGTTACCTTTACTTTATGAACTTCAGTACTGCGTATGTAGGATCACATTTCTGCGCGCATTTTACAGCCCTATGTTGTTGGCTGCCATAGCTCATGTAATGCGGAGTCGGTATAGTAGTATCAACACCCAGCTGTGTCTACTGCAAGACTTGCCCTCGACTACAGCTGTACTGGGAAGACTGAAGAAGTTGACCAAAGTACACAGCAAACTGTGCGGCATTGTACGCGAGATCAACTCTCTGTTTGCTTTACAGCTGTTGGCTTACTTCTTGTTTAGCTTATTAGGCTTATCTGTGCTTCCTCTGCACATCCTTCAGAGAATACAGTTTCAAATTGGGTTGGATAGTTCTTCTCTGATCAGAATGTACTTCTTCGTAAAGTTTTCAATTGTGTTGATCATAATGACTGAACAATGTCGCAAAGCTGCCTTTGAGGTAGGTTTATTAACAAAGTTTGTATTTGAATTATTTAACTTTTAAACATTTTAACATTTAATACTATTTGTAAAGAGAACAATGGAAAAGTTCCGGGTTCAATTCCCATTGACCCCGAATAATTTTCTAAATGGTTTCTTAACGGACATCATTGGCTTTGGTTCGGATTCCACGTAAAACTGTAGGTCCCGTCTTCATTAGCCTTAAAGTGCAAAACAGCAGGACGTGCAAAAAAAATTGTAAAGAGTTTTGGTTTTCAATGGGTTTACATGAAGTACAATTACCGGACTTTTAAATATATAATTAGTAATTTAGTAATTTGCTTCCATAGATAAAACAAAAATAAGCAACTAGCAGGTACCCGTGGCTTCGCAAACGGTCCAAAGATTCGCCCCGCATAGTAATAAGTGGTTATTGTTTTAGAGGTTGTTCTTACATTGTCACCTCTTAGCAGCACGCTATAAGATGCAAATATGATTTACATACTATATATGTATTGTAAGAAATAAATGTACCAATTTACAGCTCTCTAAATTAATGGGAAGTATAATAATTAATTTGTATTGTTTTAGGGGTTGTTAAATTTTCACCCCTTAGCGTTAAAAATACAAATATGGTTTACATTTTATACATATATTTTAAGAAATAAATGTACAAATTTCCATATCTCTAGTCTTAATGGAAGTATATTAATAAATATTTATTGTTTTAGGGGTTGTTTCAACCCTTAAATGTAAATGAATTCTAGCCTATGTTTTATTCCAGGTCATGATCTATATGTGTGCCAAATTTATTTCAAATCCATCCTGTAGTTTTTACGTGATTAGCATTTGTTGTTTTAGAACTTGTTTCAACCCTTAAATCAAAATGAATTCTAGTCTACTATTCATTCCAGGTCATGATCTATATGTGTGCTAAATTTCATTCAAATCCATCCAGTAGTTTGAATAACACACACACAGACATACACCATTAGATTTTTATATAACAGTATATAAAGTATAGATTACTCGATAAAAAAGACATTCGCAACACAAAACTGTTATTATAACTTTAAAATTTTAATAAGATTTAAAATTATATATTAGACCATTCTTACACTAAGGATAGTGTACGAGTGTATACCATTCAAGAGCAATATCACGCAATTAGAACAAGAAAGTAATTAGTATATGTATTTTACCTGATATTTAGTCCGCCGTGTGACTTCGTGATGTTGTTCTGTTTTCGACGCGTTTCGATCGTCTATACTTATAAAAAAAAACCAAAATCATTAAATACAAGTACACAACACATACATTTTTTTGGTTGATGTACACCATCGCGTCGTCTATGGTAATCTAAATAGCCTACTTTGTAAGGTAGTTATTGGCCCTAATTTGAATAATCTGTAAACAATAGAGTCCTTTAATGTTTACTTGCAATGATGAAGATGAGTCAAATTAGAGCCGAAGTTTGTGTAGTTAGGTTATGGTTTATTAACCTTACGCATGTTATTATGCGGCAGATGTTATTCCTGACTGTCCAGTATACAAGCTTTCACAATCGTTACAGTTTAATGTATACACTTCCTTTCAGTCGCTTTCAATTAATTTATTGTTTATGTCTAAAAAATGTTCAATATTGCAGTCGACAGTGAGATCTACCTTAACGTTTCAATGTGTAGACTTTATTTTAAATTTTATCTACAGGGAAACCGATCTGTGCTTCTGGCCCATCGTCTGCACCAACGCCACACTCACGTCAGCATATTGAAAGAGGTGAGAAACTCTGTAAACCTTGATTTATTGTAAATATTTGCACTAGTTATACGTTAAATTACATATTCACTTTAACCTAAGGCAAAAACAATGAGTGTCTCAAAATATGTTACAAAGCCAAAGTTTTGGCCTATGCTTCCTATGTTTTGTTTCAAAATGGAGCGAGTCATATATTGGTGGTTTAATCCTAACAATTTGACAATACTAGAATTTCAATTGTAAGTAAAGTTGTGTAATATAACAGTAATATACAGGGTGTCCCATATATAAAGTGCCAAACTACGGGGAATGGTTCTATGGGACAACATAAGAAAAAACCTTCATACAAACACATACCCGAAAACAGTTCGTTTTCTATATATCCGCCATTTTTTTTTTACAAACTAATTATTATCTAGAGAACGGTTCGACTGATTGAGTTCAAACTTGGCACGAAGTTTAACCTAAGAGTGGTGTATCTCAAGAAAAATAAATTAAATCCAATCATGAGTTTTAAAATGGCGGCTGTTTGCAAATTTCAAACTTAAATTTCTCAAAAATCGTACATTTTAACAAACAATGTCGTCTCCTTTTTTGTAACCAATGTGATTCTCATTCGGAAAATGTAACCGTCAGAACAATCGGATGAAGGATTATAGCTAAGTTAAATATATTGACAGCAAATGTACATACAATATTGCTGTATTTAGTGTGTTGGTATAGGACGCCAGGTTGAATAAACCATTTACTACACATAACTTAACTACTATCCAATTATTTAGGAGTGACATCATCCGATCAATCAAAAGGGTTACAAAAAAGTTGTCTTGATGTTTTTTAAAACGTAGGGTTTTTGAGTAATTTAGGTTTACAAATTTCAAACAGCCGCCATTTTGAAACTCATTATTGGATTTTATTTTTTATTTTTATTTAGACATACCATGGATGGATTAAACTTCCTGCCAAGTTTGAACTCAATCAGTTAAACCGTTCTCTAGATAAGAATTATTTTGTAAAAAAATGGTGGATATCTAGAAAACTAAGAGGTTTAGGTTCTGTGTTTATACGATTTTTTTTTTCTTATTTTGACCCACAGAACCATTTCCCGAAGATTGGCACTTTACTAATGGGACATACTGTAGAGTAGTTAGATGTGTAACTAGGGTTAATGTAATCACAGAGTTGTGCCTAGGTTGACACACCTCACGGAGAAAGCTCCTCTTCTCTCCTTGCCGACTACACTGGCGTGGCGTCTTCACCGCGAAGCCGCCTTACTGGCAAGACTCCTATTCTGGTCCAAGAATCCCTTTCAAATATTTTGCATTTTATAGTAAACTAACATCTAAGAAAAACACGACGGAAAAAACTGAGTGATCTTTCGTCTCCATACCACCATGATATTACATCATTTTGCTTACAAGTATAATTCTACTATTGTCAAACTGTTGGATCTGAATATGTTGACCTATTCCATTTCATAACAGTTTGTAGTAATCCTATTACAATTTAGCAAATCAGATAGTATACATTACTGCATGGAAATGGTCAATTAGAAAATTCGGACAAGTAAACATTAAGTTAGTAAATGCATTTGCATTTCAAATTAAGATAAATTAATGCACACAATACCGTTGTTAGTCTACTTTAGCTTACCAATAAACTATTTCCTATATTTATACTAAATGTATTACTATTTGCAGATTGAAAACTTCTCTCTAAGTATGACCAACAACTATATCAAGTTCTCTGCTGGAGGCTTTCTGGACATCGACAGAGGTCTCTTGTTGAAGGTAAAATGTTAGGTTTAGCTATCAATAAATAGGCAAGAGGAAAAAAGGCAACTGGTTATGTGTGCTCTGTTGCCAAGTATGTTACATCTTCTTGCTATAAAATGGCGACGTTGTACAGCACTCATTGGCGGCTTGTTAAATTTAAATATGAAAATAATATTTGTATTATTTCAAACATATTATTAAGTGATTAGAGGTGCAAAGTTGCATGAACTGAAATTATTTATATACACTTTGTTAAACATTGTGTTTATATTTTTATTTGCCAAAATAATTAAAGAAAGTTTTGATTTGTTTTTTTATAACTTGAAGCTTATTTAAATTATATTTACTGTAAAAATTGTATGACCTATCTCAAAATATAATTTTAAATATTTGATAAAAGAAAAATAGACAAACGATTGTGGTTATAATTGTGTGGGGTAATTTTTGCAATTATTTAAAAAATAAACTGTACCAGAAACTGGCACGTACTTTCTCACAAACATATTTAAATTATTATCGGGCAATGCATTGCATGCTTCGCACGCCAACCCCCGTATTGGGAGTATGTTAAATACGAAATGCATTGCGTGCTTCGCACGCCAACTTACGTATTGGTAGTGTTTTCGATACATAGTGCATTGATTTTGGATTTATATTAATATTTACAACTTGCAAATCGTTGTAATAACAAATTAAGTGATAATTTCTACTGCATGTTGATTACGGTATTTTCACGCAGTATGGCAACTTCCTTACGCAAAGTCATTCATTTAGAACACGTAGAACTTCGACAGTCTCGGTACCTGAGAGACGATTGCGACTTACAAAAGTTTATTTCATGACTAGCTCAACACAACCCGTTTACAAAGCTATCAGGAGAGTTAGTATCTTTAGGCTCAGGTGTCATTTCAGACGAAAAAGTAAATTGTGACAATGCATATGAAATTTTGAAACGGAATATGGAAAAAATTAAAGGAAAGAAATTTGGAGAATTGAAGCTAAAAAGGAAAGATATGGTCATGACCCAAGCAAGTCACAAGTCAATAGCTATTCGAACTAACGAAGTTTCGGTAAACCCTTAACAACTTTTTAACCGGATCCTATGTTTATGTGACAGCCCAAGTAAGTTGAAGTTTTATTTTGGATAAGAGTTAGCTTCACAGCCACCTTCTTTATTTGATGAAGTCTCACTACGCAAAGGATCAAAATTGTATTTCCTAAAAGTATTTACTGAGCGTATCACCAATGAATTACTTCAGGGGGATGATGTCAGCATAGTTATTGATGGAGGCTTCCTTTTAAATTGTGTTTCTTGGCCAAAGGAAGGAACTTGTGGAGACATAATCCAGATTTAATGCTCCCATGTTATTAATAGATATGGAAAAAATTTTATTTGATGTATATCCTAAAGAATCCACAAACATGAGAGAGGAACAGCTAAGAAACAAAACCTCATCGAGTGGCATAGACTTTGATAGAAACACTAAGTGCATTACAAAACAAGAGGAATTTCTTTCGAACAAGAGCAACAAAAAACAAATTATTATTGAACAGCTAAACAGATTGTCGAAAGCAAATGTAGTGGGGTCAGATACAGTTCCGTTAGTGTTACTTGTGACCCATGCACCACAGGATAAACCAATAATCTTTCAAAAGGTAGCTTATGGTAAAACATCAACAGTTGTGTACTACAACGTAAATCAACTTATTGATTAACACAGCAGTATCTGGCAACATCTTTTATTTGCTTATACAGTTACTGGATGTGACACAACTTCTTCTTTCTTTGGCTTGGGGAATACAAAATCTGTCGATATTACTAAGACAAATATCTAAGCCAGAATTCAAGTAGAGACATTTTTAATGCAAATACGTCTCGCGATGAATTATTGGAGAAGGGAGAAAAGTTCATTCTAGATTAGTACGGGACCAGCAAATATTCAAACTTGAATGAAGGATGTTATTTCAAGTTCACTTCTATTATCAGTAAATCAACGCTTAAATCCAACTTTGACGTAATGAAATTACCTCCAACGTCAGAAGCAGCTCACCAACATCTATTATTGAGAGTTTATCTACAAGTTCAAGTTTGGATTGGCAACAACCTTCAGCTTACGAACTGGGGATGGAAGAACGAAAATGTAAAATGTAACGATGGAACAAAGAAGGCTCTAAGGCCTATTCCTAGCTCAAAGACTTTTGCTCCAGATGACCTATTACAGTTGTACCTATTACAGTTTTAAGACGCCGTGTGGAAACAACTGTAGATGCTGGAAATCAGGGTTAAATTGTTCCGCTATGTGTGAAAACCGTAATGGCTTATCGTGTTATAATTCCCATAAAATAGATGAAGAAACAGAAGATTGTTTTTAGATTTAAATCACCATGCAGAAGAAATTATTACTTGATTTGTTATTACAGTGATTTGCAAGTTGTAAATATTAATATAAATCAAAATCAATATAAAGATGAAAATAACTATTGCGAATAATGTTATTATTTAGAATCTCGTTATAGTGTAACATAAATAGCCTACTTATTTGTACTTGAGCCTACTCAACACTTGTACATATATTCGGGGTGGGTGGGAGGTCCGTGATGCTGTCATGTAACATATATTTGATAATCCTTTTCTTTTGCACTTGGAAATGTGACAGCTGCCGGTTTAAGTCAATCCGGAACCGACGGTTCCATAGGTGGATAACGGAAAGCCCTATTTATTTTATTCAATAGAGCAGGGTTAGCCCCCCTAACCAAAACTGTTATTCGAAATAAAATTTGTGTGTTCACTTATTCAAGGTGTTTTGTTTTTAAAAAAGCATACTAAGTAAAAACGAAACTATAAGTAGCTACAATACAAGTATTAAACTTCTAATATATTTGTTATTGAAATTATTTGGTTAAAGGCATAGCCAATAAATTATATATATAAATGTAATACAAAATTTTACCTAATATACTTACAATCTAAACCTAAACTTACAATACATTATATACAAACAGTATTTTTGCTCACACATTTACTAAAATTATATTGCAACATCCATTGTACATAATATATCCATGCGAAGCGGTTAAAAAACCTGTGTCTGACCACTGGAGCGGCGTGCGAGCGCTCTCTTTGACGACGTCCCAAGAGCAAGCGATAAATTTAAACAAGTAATTATTCTCATCACATTAAAGCTAAAGATACATACTACAAGTTTTATTTGAAACATTTTTGTGTATTTTAAATAATTTAAAAAATATAGTTAATAAAGTAAATTTATATGCCTTGAGAAATCACTTTTTTGGCGTTTGTTGTTTAATAGGTCCTTTAATATTAACTTTATCGAAAAATTTATAAGTACAAAATATGTTTAATATGGATCAAGGAACAAATGTACAAACAAATTATTCGCTACGATGAGTGTTAACAAACTTGTAAGCAATCTTGTGAGGAATAAAATCTTGTGAAGCTCTGCATTTGTAAACTTCAAGGGGGGGGGGGGGGGGGGGGGGAAGCACGGGGGGGAGAGGCGGGGACTTTTGAGAAAATACATGCCTCATAAGGGTCTAACACATATAAAAAATTCAGCTTTCCTCTAATTTGTTGCGACAAAAAACCTTTGATAGTACATTAAAGTAGGGGAGTAACTAATAAATATTATTATTATTACCTAAAGAGAAAACTATTTGATCGATTTCGAACAAATTTACACCAAACATGTCAATTAGGCGTGTATAGAGTCAAGAAAAAAGGTTTTGAAAAAATTTTAACTAATTTCCTTTTTGGCAAAAAAACCCTAAAAATCAGTTATTATTATTATTAACTAAACGAAATTTGTTTGAAAGATGCGGTTTTTTGCATATGGTATTGTACATTAAGCGCTACAAATAAGCCAAATTTTATCAAAATCATTAGAGCTGATTTCGTATAAACAAATAATATCTGATTTTTTGCGGGTTTTTTGGCCAAAAAGGGGATTTTTTCTAAAAATTGCAAAACCTTTTTTCTTGCATCTATACAGGATTAATTGACATGTTTGGTGCAAATTTGTTCGAAATCGATCGAATTGTTTTCTCTCTAGCTTTGCATACATACAGACATACAGACAAACAGACATACATACATACATTCAGACATACAGACATACAGACATACAGACATACATACACACAGACATACAGACAGAAATTTTTTAAAAACCACTTTTTTTGGACTCAGGTGGTCCCAAAACGGATATATCCACAAAAATCTTGACATCGATTTTTTTTGCGACCACTATACTTTCTCTATACTATAGTTATAGTGAGAAAGTCAAATGGACATGTTATACGTAACCAGCTTACCTAAATGAGCTTCTCTAACAATAATGTTTTTCTTCCAAAATGTATACTTAACTAGTTTTACCCTCGACTTTGTATACACGCGACCGATACCTTAAATAAAAACTATCAAACGTGTTTGCGTATTTGACCCCTTCGATAGCGTCGTAGAAAAGAATGTGAAATATGAAAGTTGTATAGAATAATTTCCAAGCGTCTAGGTGGTCTCGGATTTTTCCTAAAACATACCATAGAAAAGCTTCAGCTGTTTCTAAAGTAGTTAAACCAACAAGTTTAAAAGAAAAACACAGTTTTTGGTTATAACTCCTCAACTGCAGAATCGGTTTGGTGGTTGTTTCAAAGAATTCGATGAGTTGAATCCAATGTGTATCTCTATTTGCATACAGGTGCTACCAGTCTAAAGTTATAAGCAGAAACGTGGTGAAAAGAGGGCGAAATTTGGTCACTAATGACGTCACAACTGTTGAACGAATTGAGGTATTCGAATGTGGGTTTCTCCTGAACCTTCCCGAAGAAATGCTGCGTCTAATGGCTCAAACCACAGATTTATACGTTCAACCGTTCTCAGTTGATGCCTTCACAAACTGACAGACAGACATAGTTTCATTAATTTATAGGTAGATATTTATTACCTTCTAATTTTTGATAAAATTGTATATGATACCATTAATTAAAAAAAAAGTTTATATTCAGTACTGTCGGAAATAGAGGGGCTGGGCTATTTTAGCAACATTTACGGGGTTTACTTGATAACTACAAGTAAAAAAGTACAAAATAAAATATTTGTAATATTCATAATACTGTCCCACATTTAAGTATTATAAAATATCAACTTTACAACTATCAAGCTTTAGTCTCGCAAAATGCACAGTCAAATGTTTTAAACTTATTGCAACATCCCCGGTTGACCAGTTAATTAAACCAGTTTTTACTCTAGGTAAAATGTATTGCAGATACACCGTTGTTACTATAAAGTATTTGGTTTTATTCTTACCTTACGAAATCGTAAACATTCAGTTGGCATGCGTTTTTTTTTTAATGAACAAATTTCAAATTTGTTACTGATATGAATTACTGAAAACAGGATTTTCTATCGTGGGAATTTAGTGCATGAGATCAAACACTATTTCATAGTCAGGCAAGTTTAATATAATATACACAATCAACATGTTTGCTGTGGGGATTTCTTAGTGATTCACTCTTCAAGTTACACAAATCAAAGCATGTGTCAAAGTGTTTCCGTTCACGACTATGTTAAGAACCAAAAATAAATTAAAAATGTAATTTTGAATTACTGTTAAGCCTTGTAGACGCTCTCTACTAACAAATTTGTTAAAAAACTTAACTGTAATATTTTTTTAAATACACACAACCGTTTGTTAAAACATTTGTATTAGTCTGGATACCAATAATAGATGTATTTTATTATTATTATTTAAAGAGATAAATCAATGAAAGTTGCACGAAATTATTTCCACATCCCTCCATTAGTTCAATCTCAAAGCACTTTTATTGTATTAGACATTTTTATATTTTTTTAGTGTTTTGTTTTTAGAGGTAATATATCATTTGTATAATCACTTATTCATATGCTGGCAGACAACTTAGAACACAATAATTTAACAAAAAAGAAAATAACTTAACGATCTGATTTTCTTTTTAGAAGTTCACGATGTCGAAAATTCCAACACCACTTAAAGGAAGGGGAGGCAATAATAAATTTCTCTGCATTATATTTTGTAATTGTAGTACTTCAAATCAATAAATATGCACATTTTGTTTCCATAACCATAATAAACACCTCTACATAGGTGTTACTGCAGTTTCATGCGAGTTGAATATAGTTTTTATTTTAAACCTATGTCCTTAAAGTATTTATTTTGATATTTGCTTGCAATGGATGCCAAGTACAATAAAGGTATAAGTTATGTATTCCAAAAGTAATGAAAACTGTTTTTTTACGGATGTTTGTAAGCGTCACAACATACTTAGTCATAAGCTTACAGATTGAAGATGTCGGCAATGCCGAAACTGCAACAACACTTCACGCAGCTGTAAATAGCACTGCGTCTCTTCTTTAGACTTTTATTTAAATTAAGAGTGTAGTTTTCGTAAACTGACAGTCTTTTGTAGCTTTATTCTGTATTGTGCTTTGTAGTAAAGGCTACACATGTTTCTGCATCGTTGGTGCCTTCATCATTTCATAAATACATAGTAAACTAAACACGCACTAAAACACAACAAATATCTTATAGTAAATAAACGTAGTGTTCACTAGAACTGCTCTGTCAATACAAAGGCGGTAAGTTTATACAATTAGATAAATAAGTGTCACAAACAAAAAACGCACAAAATACTTTTAGAAAAGTTTTCGTTAAAAGTATTTAATTCTAGCTAAACCTCAGAATAAAAAATTTACCACACAAAAGTACTTTATTTCTTCCAAACACTTCCTAATATCAGACCTAAATATAAGTTAGTCTATACCTGTGTAACAACTAGCGCCGAATACAGGTTGCGGATATTCACGAAAGCTGTGACACTTTATCGTTGGAGCTTGTTTGACACGAGACTTCATCAGCATAAGTTTTGACATAATTACAAAAAATACACTTCGCTATGTAAAACTATACACTGAAATAACATAAAAGAACAATATAACAGGTTAAAAATTGTGTTTAATTTTAATTAAATGTCACAACAAATATGTTGCCTCTAAAATGTTTATGACACTACATATTAAAAGGTGTGCTACACGTCTAGATACCAAACAGCACCAAATTGTCTGTAATTTCCGAACTTCGGTTGTTATTTCAAAATTATTTCCTGATAAAAATGACTAGATGACAAAATAAATCATCTAACAACTTTCTCCTGCACGAAAGTTAGAGTTTCATAAAAATTCTTTTAGAAGTTGTGTAAACTTTGTAATAAATTTGTAAATGTTTAACTGACAAGTGAGTTTTTGGCGGAAATCAATAATATTTCGATGATACAATAAAATTGAACCGTTGACGTGAGTTGAGGTAATTTCCAAAATTAAGGGTCTGCTCCAGTAAACGAGAAAGCAACCGGAAACGCAGCTGCTTCTCACTGTATCCCTATCGAAACAGTGCAATTTCTTGCAGCTGAACGCTTTGACATTGCCTCATTTCAAACCATTTTATAAGTCTATCTTTTGTAATTGAGTGTTGAAAAAAAACTGAATATTCTTTATACAATTTCGAATCCGGCTTGCAAATTATTTTTCATTATTAATTTTTTTATTGTGTTAGGAAAAAAATTAAAACTTTGTACTTACAAAATGTCAAATACATAACAAATCAAAAGCTTTTAAAAAAATTTAAATCGCAATACGGATGCGAATTGTGACTGTGCTTAAAATGAGACATTGCAAACAATTTTATGATAAAAAGTAAACGAAATAAATGGTTTGAAATTTAACATTGCTCTTATGGGATAAACATCCTAGATGGCCGCCACTACAGCAGACCCTTAAGTTGATATGTTTCAGTGTTTCAACCAGGTTTTTGGAAAATTGGTCTACGCACTAACGCGTCGAATATTAAACAGTTGTAGGCAATACACACTGTTTTATCGTATCACATTTTTGTAATTTTATTAATTTAAAATTGTATTTATTCTAGATAAAAATAAATAAATGGTATCTGGAACTGGCACATACTTTCTCACAAACATATTTAAATTATTAAACAGATTCACTGTGACTTCATTTTTGTAGGTGGGGTAGGCGAGGTGATTTATTAAAGTATGAGATTAACTAATAAATATTATTATTATTATCTAGATAGAAAACTATTCGACCGATTTTAAACAAATTTGCACCAAACACGTCAATTAGGCCTGTATAGATGCACGAAAAAATGTTTTGAAAATTATTGAAAAACAACCCCCTTTATGGCCAAAAAACCCCAAAAATCAGTTATTATTATTAGCTAAACGAGATTTTTAGAAAGGTTTTTTTTCATATGGTAGGGTACATTAAAGGCTACGAATAAGCCAAATTTTATCAAAATCGTTAGAGCTGTTTTTTTATTAAAAAAATATTACTGATTTAATTGTTTGGGGTTTTTTTTTTCAAAAATTTTCAAAACCGTTTTTCTTGCATCTAAACAGGCCTACTTGACATGTCTGGTGCAAATTTGTTTGAAATCGATCGAATAGTTTTCGCTCTAGCTTTTTGTATACATATAGACATACAGACAGACATTTTGTAAAACCCACTTTTTGGACTCAGGGGGTCCCAAAACGGATAGTTCCACAAAAATCTCAACGTCGATTTTTTTGCGATCACTATACTTTCTCTATACTATAGTATAGTGAGAAAGTAAGAATCTTTGTCCTAATCAATCCTCATTACCTTGAAAATGACTTAGTATCCAATAATGATGTGTTTGCAATTGCATCGTCGTGTGGGTCGGTGAGCGAAACGAGCAGGGGTTAAGCTCTCTAGTAATATTATGTGTGGGACGTATTCCACAGTGTATTCTAAATAACCAAGTGTTAATGTTGTAAGTATTATATCAGCCACGCTATACCAGTTACTGGATCTCGTAAATGGTTGTTCAGATAATTGTCTCTGCAGTAAGACATTTACAGGTGGAAACGGAGTCAACAGGGAATTTGCTGAGCTATAAAAACTACAAGGGTATAAATCTATGCTCTGAACGTGCTTCGAAGTCTCGGCGACTTAATTCCCTGCTGAAATAGGGATGAGGGATATTTTTGTTTCAGTGCTGGTATGTATTTATTTCTCTAAGGCTCTTTCAAGAGCTTGATTTACTAAAATATCAGGCCAACAAAACTAGAATTGTTTTTAAATATAGGATAAATAAAGAAACAAATAATTTAATAAAACTTATTGTAATTGGTCTTTCTAACAAAATATGTACCTTGGATAAAATATTACTTTGCTTATATATGGTTATTGTTTTTTTCTAATTTATTGTGTGGGAGATTTGAGCCCTAAAGGAGGATCAACCCATGATCTTTACACCCGACTACCCTCTGTCTCAGAATATGCATTGTCAAATCAAGTGATTATTACTCCACCAATCTGAGAGGTGTATTCTGATTCTGATGCAAGACAGCCCTGGAGAAACAGTTTAGAATTGTTAATCCACACAACATGTGTTACAACGAATCACTTCAACACAATGTATGCCTTGAGTTGTTTTGAGATTTGCATATCGTTGATGTAACGTGAGTTGTCATCACGTAAAAAGCGAATCTATATATACAGGGTGTTTCAAAAAGGACATAACAAATTTGAAAATTCATATAAATTTTATTAAACAAGGTACAGAGCTGGTTTTGGTGTTATTTTAAAGGAAAAAACTTTTTACCTTAAACTAAAGATGTTCTATGTGGCTTCCGTTGGTTATTCTGCAGACATCCCATCGGTAGTCGATTTCTTCCCAGAATCGCGAATATACCATAAAAGCGAAATACCACTACTCACTCACTCATCACGATTTCTCAAAAACTACCGAACGGATTGAAATGCAATTTGGTATGTACCTTCCTCTAGGGCCATAGGTACTCACTAAGAAAGGGTTTGACAAAATTCGAAATTTTAGGAGGGGTTTGGGTAAATCAAAGTTATTAAATTACGATTTCTTCAAAACTACCGAACGGATAGGAATGAAATTTGGTATGTAGCTTCCTCTGGGGCCATAAGTGTTCACTAAAAAAGAATTTAAAAAATTGGAAATTTTAGGGGGTTTAGGTGTAAAAATGACTAAATCACGATTTCTCCAAAATTACAGAACAGATTGGAATTAAATTTAGTATGTAGCTACCTCTAGGGCCATAGGTGCTCATTAAAAAAGGGTTTTAAAAAATATGAAATTTTAGGGGGGTTTGGGGG
>JAGFPH010008777.1:16391-27385 GCA_018207615.1 Philaenus spumarius
TTCCGGGGGGGGGGGAAATGATATCAAAGGATCGAAAACCGGGTACATTATCATAAAAAATCGTTAATATCTAAAGAACTCATTATCGAAAGTTATTTTTTAAATCATATTCAAATCCCTCATTAAATTTACTAGGTGTTATCAAGTTTTTATTAATATTTAGGAATAACTGTACATTTACCATTCGATATAATGTAAATATTGACTATATAAATATGAATTTATAACTTTTTTGTCGAAAATCTATAATTACAAACCTATTTCATTCAAACTTTCCACATAGTATATATTCTATAATACTATATTATACAATTCGTATTAAAGTTTCATAAAGATTCGTTAACAATTACTTGAGTTATTAACGTTCACGGCAAAAATTCAAATCGAAAATTTGTTTTAATTTTTAAATATTAGTTACGAATTCTAAAATACGTTTGGAAATATGAAAACATAACACCTTATAGAGAATTCAATGGTGAATTCAAATCTTTTTTAATATTTAAAATCTATCAAACGGTTCATGAGTTGTAAACGATGTACTAGCCTAATTTGCATTGCTACTTTTATATATATAACTATATAATATATTAAGCAAATACATGTATTTGTATATATTAGATTACGATTGTGAGTCTGGTGATGCCACGTTTTAAATATTAATTGTAATACCTTCTGTGCTATTTGGACACTGAGATTACCATGTACTTGCAAAGAGGAAAGACAGACACACATACATACAGATGATAGCATAATTTTCAAATAAATGGTTTATTCAGTGGTAAAAATAGCATCCAAATTGGTTTACTTGTTTTCAAGATTAGTCTGAAAGTACAGTAAAACGTTTTCCGGCAGCTTTATTTTATAATATGTTGAGATAATTAAGTATGTTACGATATCTTTTTATAATTTAACATTTTTATTTTAACCCGTTGTTAGATATTTAAATGTAGTGTTTGTAAATTATAAATTAGTCCATTTATTGATTTATATCTGAACTATGTACGTATCTTAATGTAGAAAATTTTAAATATTTTCAATATTAATTTAATTAGAATATATTGCATTGTAGAAATGTCAGCCAATATTCAATGTACGAAAATTCTCGTTTTAAAGTTATATCAGTTACTTACTTGTATGTTAATACAAATTGTAAGTATGAATAAGTTGCATAAACTGTGCAAACATCAGTATAAATACGATGGCGGGCTTAGTGCTACTGTAGGCTCCTACTATTGTTGTCAAAATATTAGGAGAAGGTATTGCAAACAAGCAAGGCTTCAAAGGAGATAGAGCCTTAGATGATAAGCGTAAAAACAGACACATATATATATCCAGACTCTTGTTCTGAACACAAAAGTTTAGCGTATCTAATTTCCAAAATATTTCAAACAATTCAATAAATCCGACTTTCTTTTGTTCAAACTACATATAATAAGTGCTCTGGATCAGGCAATGTGTAGTGTATACCTCATTCAAATTTAAAAATTGGCTATTTATGTACAAATGAAATCTAAATGTTTTTTATTTTAAACTGTATTCTTACCCATAATCGAACACTATAAATTCCAATATCTTAGCTATTAAATGGATCTGCCTCTCATAAGTATTATGTACGTATTTAAAATTTTAAAAACCATTTAGGGAGCATTATATGATATGTTTACCTTCTAGCCCTACAAAACAAATGTCTTCTTTATTCAAATGTAATTACTCTTTATAAATTAGATTTGTATTGTCACTCTTTGAATGAACCTTTTAAAATAATATTTTCAACTGCGAAAATAAAATGCAAATAAAATATAAACTGTAAAAACTGGCAAACCCAATTAAAAAAGATTACTTCCTATTTTAAAAGCTGGCATTTCACAATGTAAATGACCGTAACTTACATATAAACTTGTAGGAAAAATTACTACTGGGACAGATGAGCAAAAAATCGAACTGAAAGACTTTATGAAGGTCAGGGTTGAGCATGTATGAATTAATTTCCGGTCTGACATCCTGATAAGACAACAACAGAATGGCGCGGAAAAACTTTCTTCCTATACGTTTACAGAACTTGTAACTGTGTATGTGACATAGCAACAGCGATTGCTCGCAGTACATGTACAGTGTTAGTTATAAATTTGCATATAATTGAAAAAATAATGCAACAATTATGTTTAGTATAATTTATTTAGCATAAGTGATAGTTATTATTCAATAAAATTAAGGAACATATAAATGTTAATAGTGCATGTACACCACGCATTTGCTCGGATCCTACGCTGTACAAGTATGTGTGTGTGTGTGTGTGTGTGTGTGTGTGTGTGTGTGTGTGTGTGTATGTAAGTATGTGACCCGCTTATAACTTTTGAACGGCTTAACCGATTGGATCCTACCAAACGGCGTTCTAAAGAGTTCCATCAAACTTAGATTTCCTGAAAGTTTCAACTAATTCGGACCGGTAGGTTCTGAGAAATTTCGAAAAAACTAAGAAATAAATTTTTTTCAAATCAGGTTTTTTTGGAATAACTTTAAAACGGCTTTACCGATCAATTCCAAAATCTAATCAGCTTTTAACCTTGAAAAGCGACGTCGATCGCTACCAGTCCGGTCAAAATAGGTTAATTCTTTCGTGAGATATCGTGAACGAAAGAAAATAAAAAAAGTGTTTTTTTCTCAATTTCTCCGAAATTTTTCTTCAGAAATTTTTTTGTTGTCGATTCTTTCAATGGACCCGAAAAACTGCATCGATTGCCGCAAATCGCATAAAAATCGGTTGATTCATTCACGAGATATCGTGAACGAAAGAAAATAAAAAAAGTGTTTTTCCTCAATTTCTCCGAAACTTTTCATCTGAAAAATTTTTGTTGTTGATTCTTTCAATGGACTTAAAAACCTGCATCAATTGCCGCAAATCGCATAAAAATCGGTTGTTTCGTTCAAAAGTTATGGCAGTTCAAAATTTCCAAAAATAGTGTTTGTTGTAATTAAACTTAGCGGGAAGTTACATGGATGGCCTTTAGGGTCAACCGTTTTCCAATTTTTTTTTTTAAATACCTACTTACGAAAAAGACTATTGAATTTTGATAAAAATATACACATTCTTCCTGGACACGACGTGCCTTAATAGCTGCTATTGATGTAACTGATTTCCCACAATTTTTTCGATTATAATTTGCATAAAAATGTTTTAAAAGATAGGCGTGGTTTTAAAGGAAATCTGAAGAGAGGAAACCAATCGGCGAACAAAATTAAAGTACGAGAATTTATGTTCGAAACATGCCTCCATGCTCTGGTTTAACGATATTAATAGGCCGTTTTTATCTGGCATCAATCATTTCTGTAAAGACTATACCTAATGCAGTCTGTGAACACTCTAATTACAAGCACCATATTTTACAAACGATACTCAATAAATAAAAAAAGTTCTCGCAATAATTCTGTTTAGAAAGTTTGGAAAACACCACCTCAAAAGAAAACACAGTGTGCAATTGATGATTGCGATTTTAACCCTTTGTCGCCTGACGGTACTTTTAAGTACCACCCAATTTAACTGCCTTTATAAAAGGTAACAGTGGCTTTATCTGCAAGTTGAGCCATGGAGGTACTTTAGAGTACCATTGCAGGTCTGTAAAACATCAGGTCTACACCTAGTTTCAACAAATGCCACCAGAAAGCAGGACTTGCTTGGCTAGTGCTTGCTTTGAATTGACAATTTATATGGTGTGATTTCCCCAATTTTTTAAAACATGTTCTAGTCTTTCATTTGTCAGTATTTTGTATTAAAAGTTTAGCATATTGCTTTAAATTAATTACTTAATAAAAACTGATCTAAGTTATTATTATAAACCTCTTACACATACAAATTAAACAGATTAAAACTTAAGAGCAACCAAGCAAACTTCCTATAACCGCTCCTAGATGGTGATGACAAACTATCTTTTACTTTACACGGAATATTTATACCGATAGTAAAGTAACTGAAGTTTTGTTAATTTGTCATTTTTCTTTCATGAAGCCGTAGTCTAGTGGTAACGAAGCGTCTTTCTGATCACAAGATGCCGAGTTCGAATCTAGGCTAGGGAGACCAGATATCTAATCATATCTGTATTTTGAGGGTAGGAGGGTGGAAGTAAAGCAAACGGTGGTTGGCTCGCTTCCAAGCTGACGGGATATGACTAGATATCTGGTCTCCGGGTGGGGCTGTTTTGCGTAATTTTACTAAGGTATTTATATATGTACATATATATATAATTACTAAAAAAAAACAGTCAAAAAAATAAAAAAATATTTTTTACCTTAGTTAACCTTAGTTAATCACAAAAATAAAGAAATATATAGTTTTTTCAAATTTTATCACTTCTTTGTCCTCAAAGGGTTAAAGATACCATGTTTTTTCGACGTGGTTATGTCCGCCTAACATAAAATAGTTTCGGTTTGAAATGAAGTACACTAATAAAAATGCGGTTGTTAATATAATATTAAGAAAAATATAGTCTACACAAAAAGACAGTTTGAACAGTTGTAGCAAGGAATGTTTTATGAACAGGTAGGTCATGTAATACACAACTAAAACGCTTATTAAAGGAGAAACACATGGCGAAAACTAGAGCTTATTATCTTACTTCGTTTCAATCAAAGATCTGGAAAATAAAATACAACGTACTATTAATACTTATTCCAAATTAAACTTATACAAATTGATAACCTGCTTTGATGTTATGATAACAATATCATTTCCATAACTATGATTGTCCAATATTTTGAAACGAAGCAAGATACTAAACTCTACTTTGCGCCATTCTATTTCTCTTTTAATAAGCTTTTCAATGGTGTATTACATGACCTACCTTTATATTTGAAATTGTTTACTCCCTACCCACTCAAGCCCCCCAAAATCATAAAGGTTCAGATATGTGAAAAACATTTCCCTATTATGCAACACAAGGATTATATACAAAGTTTTGTTAACGTATTTTCAATAACAAAAATAATAAAGGTTTTTAAATATATATTGTTTTTTTTCTTCCTACTGACGCGGAATCAACGTAAAGCAAAAACTACTTAAGATTTAAAAAAAACATTGGGTGTGCTTGAGACCACACGTTTTAAGTGATAACTTCTATGACCGATTTATGTTTCTATCAGTATTAATATTCGAGGAGAATAAAGGTCAACAAATTACACAAGTCACTATATTGTCAACAAATATTATATCATATTTTGTAATTGCATAATTAATTATTCAAATAAAAAATTATTCTTAACTCCTAAAAATTGTAAGTAAGTAATTTAAGAATATTTTCAGTTATCAGTAAATCTGCAGAACATTATATTTAATATATTTTCTCTCTTTATACATTACACATTTTTATTCCATTTTAAGTGTGTATATAATCAAATTATAAAAAATCAGTATGAAAATTGACCATGTAAAATTAGTTTAATTCAAAATAGAGTAGAGTCCTTAGCTTTGACTAAAAAAATTTAATGTGGTTTTAAATTTAATAAAGTTTATAAGAAATTGTTGAAATTTTCAAAATTGTTAACTATCTTAAAAAGCGTTAATTTTTCAAAAAAATAATATGATTTCCTTTCTATCACATTTAAAAAAAATGTGCAATCAAAGGTTATACATTTTCCATTTTAGAAAAGTTATGGAAAATATTTTGAAATAATAATAAAAATAATTGCAACTGTCAATGTACTTAGCGACTTTCTGTATTAAAAAAATCCAACAGAGAAAATTCAACACTCTTATCTATATCATGAGCCACTTTCTACGTATACCGGGTGAGTTTTAAATGTCCCCCCCCCCTTAATTTTTTCCGCATTTCTTAAGATATGGACTCCCAACCACCACCGAACATCATTGATTAGTTTATACTTTCTTTTGATGAGCTTCACATTTTTGGCCGCCATCTTGGATCCGCCATATTGGAATGAACTTTTATTTTTTAAATGTAAAGGTAAGGTTGTGACCCATCATTTCAAACTATTTTTTTCCGTAGAACACAATGCCGCAATCGGTTTTTAATTATCTGCTTTCGTTCTCGAGATATTAATAATTTTGTAAAACATTTAAATTTTCAAAAATCTCTTGTTTTATAATTTTTTTTTTAATATCGACACTTTATCATCAGATATCACAGTTTGGCAGTAGCTTATAGATTTTTATTAAGTTATAAATTTGTACTGCCATCTTCAGTAAATTTGTTTGATTTCAGTGTATTAACAACTTTTCTCTGCGAAACTGAAGATGGCAGTAAACATTTATAACTTAATAAAAATCTATAAGCTACTACCAAACTGTGATATCTGATGATAAAGGGTCGATATTTAAAAAAAAATGAATAAAACAAGGGATTTTTGAAAATTTAAATTTACAATTTACAAAATTGTTAATATCTAGGGAACGAAAGCAGATAATTAAAAACCGATTGCTGCATCGTGTTCTACAGAAAAAAATAGTTTGAAATGATGGGTCACAACCTTACCTTTACATTTAAAAAATAAAAGTTCATTCCAATATGGCGGATCCAAGATGGCGGCCAAAAATGTGAAGCTCATCAAAAGAAAGTATAAACTAATCAATGATGTTCGGCGGTGGTTGGGAGTCGATATCTTAAGAAATGCGGAAAAAATTAGGGGGGGGGGGACATTTAAAACTCACTCTGTATAGTAAATCGCGTGAAAAGAGGTGACGAAATATTTATAACGGAAATTTTAGTACTATTAAAAAATAAGACGATGATTTTAAGTTATATTTTAAACTTATTCAAATTAACTGTTAATGTATTCAAATAATACTAAAAGTATTCAAACGGCCAAATAAAAACCGGTAAAACCCTCACCGATGTACAATATACACAATCTCCTCGCTTTGACTTGTGTCTACGCGTCTATGCAAAAACTTTTTATTTCATATTGATAGATCGAATGATTTAGAAGTTGTTAATGTTATAGTGAAGAAATTAATCATCAAATATGTTATACCAAGATGTACGAATGTTTCCGAAGTTAAACAATAGGTATCTATTCTTAAAATTTGTATAAACGAATATATTGATGATAAAAGGTTGTTTTTATATACAGTTTACAACCTCAAAGCAAATCTTATAACGTTTTATAGCCTACATTAGTTCTATAACTAATATTTAAAAAAATCAACTTCACAAGAAATTATAATGATTGAAGTTGTAAGCATTATAATCTACGCTTGTGTTTTGTTTAAGAATTACAGATGATGGGCGAAATCAGCTGTTATATTATATTAACTAATTCTTATGTGTTAATTTGATTGCTATGGTAATGAATGTAAATGAAATAAATATTCCCTCTTCACGCGCTGACTTGTGTCTACGCAAAAAGTTGCGTGACGCGAGATTTCAGAAAAATAGTCAAGCGAAAGTGACCAACGGGCCAATAGAAGTTATCACTTCAATAACAAACTTTGAAGATATATTCTTATGTGGCCACTAAAAAAGGATTATGCAAAATTTTAATTTTAACTGTAAAAATAGTGATAATTCGTGGCTACACACCCAGGAGTATAACAGACAAACCTCAGATCAAAAGCTTAGCAATTTATGTTTATTGAATGCATTTACATTCATTACCAACTCAGCAACTTGTGTTTATTGAATGCATTTACATTCATTACCAACTTAGCAACTTATGTTTATTGAATGCATTTACAAGCATTACCAACTTAGCAACTTTTGTTTATTGAATGCATTTACATTCATTATCAACTTATGTTTATTGAATGCAGTTACATTCATTACCAACTTAGAAACTTGTGTTTATTGAATGCATTTACATTCATTACTAACTTAGCAACTTATGTTTATTGAATGCATTTACATTCATTACCAACTCAGCAACTTATGTTTATTTAATGCATGTACATTCATTACCAACTTAGCAACTTTTGTTTATTGAATGAATTTACATTCATTATCAATTTATTAACTTATGTTTATTGAATGCATTTACATTCATTACGAACTTAGCAACTTATGTTTATTGAATGCATTTACATTCATTACCAACTTAGCAACTTATGTTTATTGAATGCATTTACATTCATTACCAACTTAGCAACTTATGTTTATTGAATGAATTTACATTCATTACCGACTTAGCAACTTATGTTTATCGAATGCATTTACATTCATTAACAACTTAGCAAATCTAGAAACGTTAATTATTCTTCAAAACTAACAGCTTTTTAAATTAGTTTGACAAAATAAAAACAGGTTTTATTTTCAAAAACAGAATTTTTTCAAACGTTGAATTTTTAAATATAAGCACTTTTACATAAGTTTTATAAAATTTAAAAAAGGTTACGAATTAAAAAGCGTTTATCTGAAATGTTATAACGAAAGTAGAGTGTTTTATAAAATAAGGTGATTCTAAAACTAGTTTTTTTTTTAAATTTTAGTTGTACCTCGCCTTTTTAAAATATAGGTCAGAACGTAGATGTTGTATAAACTGAAAAGCTTCGTATGGCCAAAGTGTGTAGACTGTGGTTGGTAGTAAATGCATAACGGAGCTTGTAGCTTTATCCGCAGGTAGATTCAGTCATGGGTAGTGTTCGTTCGGGCGTATATATTATAGCTGACAGTATAACCCATACATTGTCTTTATTCTATTAACACATTCACTGCTAAGGAAGAACGTGTGAGCTTGACACTGAACACTATAAGAAGCGACACAATGCATTGCACGCCAACCCCAGTATTGGGAGTATTTACAATACCCAGTGCATTGCGTGCTTCGCACGCCAACACAATGCGTGCTTCGCACGCCAACCCCCTTATTAGGAGAATTTTCAATACACAATGCATTACGTGCTTCGCACGACAATCCCCGTGTTGCAAGTAATTTCAATGCACAATGCGTGCTTCGCACGCCAACCCCAGTATTGGGAGTATTTCCAATACCCAGTTCATTGCGTGCTTTGCACGACAATCCCCGTATTGCAAGTAATTTCAATGCACAATGCGTGCTTCGCACGCCAACCCCAGTATGGGAGTATTTCCAATACCCAGTGCATTGCGTGCTTCGCACGCCAACCCCCTTATTAGGAGAAGTTTCAATACACAATGCATTACGTGCTTCGCACGCCAACCTTAAGGGAGTATTTTCAAGATAAAATGCATTGCTTGCTTCGCACGCCAACCACCGTATTGCGAGTATTTTCAATACACAGAGCGTTAGTGCATCGCATTCCAATGTTAAACCTATGTGCTATGGACGCACGTGTGCGTCAGCTTTAAAATATTAGTGATTATTACGTAGAAAGGTTAAAAAATAAAAAATAAAGTAATTTATACTCATTTAGGCTACAAATATAAAAAATAAAAGGTCAGATCTTAGCACAGTAAATACGAAATTTGCTTAGCAGTGAACGTTTTATAAGTTTAAAAGTTTAAATTAGTTTCAAAAATAAGTAAATAATAATTTTATGTACAAAGGGGATTTTATTTAAGTTGATAGCTTGAGAAATACTGTTCCGATTTGTGTACAGTTTTCCTATGTGTAAATAGTACATTAGGCTCAGTTTGATAAAAATCTATGCAATACTTTCCAAGGTTGGACAAGATTGTAAGATTGCTACGTGCTAAAAAATTCTTGAATTCAAAGTATATACAGGTTGTAACGAAAAACATTAGTGGGATGTACAGGATCGGATTGTAAACATCGAAATAAATTAAAAACGTTTAGTAACTTTTATTCATTTTCAGCTTAGTTTAGTCGCAATCCGCCATTTTGTTTTTTTACAAAAACTCACTGTAACTCCAGAAATGGATAAGTTCAAATTTCATAAAAGCAAATGTTACTATTTACAAGTGTACTAAATTTATTTTAATGATTTTCAGACTGGTGGCCGCTACAAATTTGTAACGTGGAACATCATAAAACAGCAAACTTTACAAAGAATCTCAAATTGAATATAAATGCTACCAGTCCAAAGCTATAAACAGAAAGATGCCTAAAAGAGGGCAAAATAGCACTCTTTGGTCACTAATAATGACACAACTAATGTGGATTTCTCAAAAACCTTCCCGAAAAAATGCTGCGTCTAATAGCTCAAACCAATGGCTGCTGGTGAATTATTACCTTGGGGGTTTAAATCTAAAGGGGGAGGGGGGGCTGCAAATTTGTTTAGTACTAAATATAAGAATTTCTTCTTTTAGGCCTGTTTTTACTAAAATTTTGTTGTTTTAAGACATCTCTGAAAAGCGTGCAATGAGATAAAATCGGGTTACAGTTTTTATGATAGATTAAAGTATAGAGATATTAATTATAAATCGGAAATTTAGAACAATGTTGTCTTACATAGTAGCCTATACTTTATTCATTAGTTTATTTAAGTTTTTAGTTCATAAAGTGACTCATAAATAATGAAGTTACACAAATACCTGTACACTTTAATAACACACTTTCCTTCAAGAGGTAAAGGAAAAAAGTTACCCTTGGGAAATGTAACGCTGTTAATTATAAAAACTGTATTTTAACACAACGCTAAAAACAACACTGAACTGCAATAATATTATTTATTATTATGTAAAGACCAACACAAACTTAATCCACGAGCTTCATATAATGGACAACCGACATAACCTATAGATCAAAGAAGTAAACAAACACCAACTACGCAAAGGAAAAAGAAATCCTAATCTTTTTTACATTACATGGTTAGTTGTGAACTGCAGCTTCGGCTATCTTCGGAAGGAGTCGGGAGTCGCTGCATTTAGATTGCAGCGAAAAGCAATGCTAAAACGGCAATTCTCCACTGTTCCCTTGTACCCTCTCGCCTAGGCCAGGAGGCCCATTCTTTGAGTTGAACCAGGCAGCTGAAAACGACGTAGTAGAGCTGCGCTTTGTAACCTTCTGTCGTATTTTAACAACTTGTCACTCTTTATTGTTAGATTTGTGAAAAAGGGTAGGCCACTAAATATTTATATTAGTTAAAATATTTTGTTATTAACGTCATTTTC
>JAGFPH010008777.1:27485-37766 GCA_018207615.1 Philaenus spumarius
GGGGGGGGGGGGGGGTTCAATGATATTTTAATTTAAAATTTAATATTAATAGGTCACTTTAATAGCATTTTATAAATTTCATAAATTGTCACGTGTCAGTTCCAATACATTTCAAATCAAAAATCATGTAAGAACAATTTTACTCTCTAAAATTTGCAATTAATATCTAATAAACAAATTACTAAATAAATAACAGAGTTTTTTCTATGTATTTTGGTATTTGTTCAATAAAGTTTTGATTAAACGTGTATACCAATTATTTCTTTGAAAACCAAAATTTCAATCAGCAGCCATTTTGGATACAAGTATCGTAGGAAATTTTTGTTTATGTCGTTTTTCTCGTTTTAAAGAGACCTTTAAGATGATGTATCACACAATGGGTGTTCCTATTTAAACTATTTGAGTTGCAACCCCTTGGCCACCCCCTGAGAAGGGGTTGAAATTCAGTTGTCTGTCAAAATGTAGAGTATTTGACCATTAACATATCCTGAAAGTTACAGTATTACATCTATAACAGTTTCCAATTTATTGAGGTGATCCCATACATATGGACCATTATGTATGTATAGAGATAAAGATGGCAAACACGAACAAAGAGAAATATTCAAAGTAATAATTTATATTGTAGTCTTTACATAAACCACATAAACTGAAAAAACAAAACGTAAATTGTGTGCTTAAAACCACACGGGTGAAGTGCAAACGTTTTAATACAACTTACGAAATGAAGAAGCACAATGTCCATTTTTAACACAACTTACAAAATGAGGAAGCACAATTTTCATTTCAGAGGTATTATCAATCAAATTATACATTGTTTAAACGTTAACGGGTTAAGCCTATTACGTAGGACAATCTGTTACACTTATATATCCAACTCATATGCTAAACTAGCAATGCGTTCATGGCTTAACCAGCTAAGGCGCTAGTACTAGGTGGTGCACTCTGCTGATTCGAATCTCGGCAAGACCAAAACTTTTTCAAACTACAAAATTGGACTAATAATCAAAGGCGGCTAATAAAGGTATCCATTTAGAGGTAATAATCCAGTAAACTATATAGTCTGCTATATACACATTATGTACTTTATACAGTAGAGCGTGAAGGTAAAATCCGATTTACCGCCAGCAAAATTTGTTTGGACGAGGTCCGCCTATAGAAATTTTCACTTAAAAAATGTATTACATTATTGACCGAGCGAAGCGAGGTCTCCGTTTTAGCTCGACCGTTCGGCATTTCGTCTGTGTGTCTGTCTGTCTGTCCCACGATTACGGCCAAACGCCATGACCGATTTTGCTGATTTTTTGCATGAATGTTCCTTATTCCTAGGCCGAGCGATGTATATATACGGTTTTTTTCCATTTTTAAGTCGAATTTAAAAACTTATAACATTTTGCGAGTAACAAATTTGATTTTCAACAAAATTGTATTCTTGATTTTTTTCCGTATCTCTAACGGTAAGCTCACAAAATGGCCGTAAACTTCAAATTTGTTAAAAATCGTCCAAGTTTTTTTATTTTAACCATGTTTTTATACGTTTATTCTAAACCAATTCAAAAATGTTCCACAGCTTTTTTGTAGATAAAGGTTCAAAGAAATTATATATGCCAGTAAAAAAATTATTAAAGTAAAATTAACAATGTTATTAGCTAAAGAAACAAGCATGTTCAGTGACGAAAGGAAAAAGTTCAACTTTAGGCCTACATAAAAAGTAGTAAAGATTTATTGTAATTTTTTTCATAAATGTAATTTAGTTCTAAATAGAGTTGTATACAAATATTTATCAATTTCAAATTTTTTATTTTCAAAACACCAGTTTTTATGTTCCTACTACAAGACTGCTAACAAAACTAGGCCTATTTTGAATAGGAATTTAATAATATATCCTTTGCCCCAAAATGACATATCATTATAAGAAAGTGTAGAGAATAAATCAGAGAATTGAACTGTATACTTGTAAATTATTATATAATAAAAGTATTTGACTTTGCTTTACTTGAATTACAAAATGAGATGACACAAATGAAACCTCGCGGCGATAAAGGACATACAAAAAATGACCGTTGGGCAGGGTGGGAAGTGTTGGAAAATGGGTTGAGACCACTATCACGACGCTTTAACAGCGTTTGTTTTCATTATTTCTTATAGTGGAATATGATATGGAACTGTAAATACATTGTTAAGTTTAGTTATTTAAGTATGTAAATATTTAATTCTATGTTTTCCCTCAATAACGCGATATTTTTTAGCTACCTTACGTATTATTAACCTAAATAAAACACAATCCCCCTTAAAAGAAAATCTTCAGCAGTTAAAGCTAAAAAAAAAGAGAACTAGAAACCCCAGAATCGCGGGAATTGCAAAATAATGTTTAACTGGCATAAAGCCACGACCAGGTTCATCTGACGTTAGAAGCTCGGATATAATTCTGTTTCTTCTTCCTCTTACAGTCCAGTCAATATTGGTCACATAAACAATTCAACAGGCAGGATCAAACATTTATTACTTCCAGAGTAAGCCGTAAGATTACGGCCAAGCTCTATCCCTTCAGCTTACTTTTAAAGCCGAAGCATTATTGAATTTACTTGCAATTTCAAAATACGAAAGTATGATGGTTTATTTTCTAATAATAAACTTGCATGTACGTTAAGATAGTCACGTGAACGCAAACGTTTCGAAATTTCATTAAATAACTCTTAAACGTATAGAAAAGAAGAAGAATGAATATAGTGCACTTTGGTTATGTAATTGTGTTGCACGTCAAAACAGCCTTTTTGTAATCAAAATAAACTACTGATTTGCTTAGAGAACTTCAAATTGTTGCCGGTCACGCATTAATTTAGTTAACAAATTTGTATTTATACAGGATGTCCCACAGGTAAACAGCCCTACTTCAGGAAATGGTTCAATGGGTCAGAATAAAGAATAAAACATTTCCAAAAACTCTACGTTTTCCTCCATTTTGTTTCTTTTAGAAATAATTCGTGAAGTTTAAAATAACAATGATCTATCTTAAGAAAAATAAGCGATTATATCCAATTATGCGTTTCAAAATGGCGGCTGTTTGAAAATTTCAAACCTAACTTACTCTAAAACCGTACATTTAAAAGAAAAATGTCAAGATACCTTTTTTTGTAGCCCTTTTGATTCCCTATCAGATGGTGTAAATGTCAAAACAATCAGATGAACAATTTTAATCGGGTACTTTTATCGTTTTTTGTTTTCGGGGGGGGGGGGGCGGTTTTTCTAGTAAAAGGGGTATTTAAAATACAAATTTTTGTATTTAATATTATTTTCTTTTTATAGTTAGCTAAAAATAAATTAAAATCAGATTTTTTTGGGGGAAATTATGAAACAAAATTATCTTTATAAAATAAAACAATTTAAAATTAAGGTATTTGACAAGTATTGAAATGTATTTTCGTTGTAGTACGAATGGAAATTATTCTAAATTACTATTTCTCAAAATCTGTTATTTTTGTAATGATGTGTTAATCAATGTTTATAATCAGCTGTTATTTTTATAATGATGTGTTCAGCCAAATACTCCCAAATATTTCGTTTTTTGGCATATCGTTTGAAAGCTTATTTAAATCTGAATCAAAAAAGAATAATAATTAGTATTAAAATTATATGTAGTACAGCAAAATGGGGCAAAATCGGAAAAATAAAATTTCGTTGGTTTTTTTGCCGCCATTTTAAATCGGTTAAAGATATGGATGTGCAGATTTCACCCTTGGTATTCTCTTAAAATTTTACATAGAAATGATACATAACATGACCACCTTAACATGAAAAAAAAAACAAAGTTACATTCAAGATGGCGGATAAACTTATGAAATCATAATAAAATATTTAATTCTTTAAAAATTGAATAGGTTCCTGAAAGTACGGACGTGAAATGTGAAACAATTTTTAAATTATTAATGGTAACCTGACTTTTGTATCACTCTGTGTATAGGCAACAGATATTATATACATAAACAGTTTTTAATTACAACCCAAACGTGTTCCGGGGACCATGATCGGTGCTCATTGACCACTCCCGACCTAAGGTCTCACCATAAGAGTCCCCGCAATACCTCAATTTTCCTATGGAAAGTCGCTAATAATGGTGTTAACAACCGTCAAGTAAAACAATCAAAAAATGTCCGTCAAGTTACAAATAAAGGTTAATACTCTATTGTGTCAGAACATTTGCGTACTCTAAATTAACTCCCCAACAATGACAGTTGAGAATGAAATGGTTTAATGTTCTTAGAGGATAAAGCTGAGAAATAATTTAACACGTTCACTGCTAAGTGCACATGTGAGCTTGTCACTGAACACTATGAGAAGCGGCCGACGCACAGTGCATGCACGCCAACCCCCGTATTGGGAGTATTTTCAATACACATATTGCATTGCCGTGCTTTGCACGCCAATCCGCGTATTGCTAGTATTTTCAATACAAAGTGCATTGCGTGCTTCGAACGCCAACCCCCGTGTTGGTAGTTATTTTAATACACAATGCATTACGTGCTTCGCACGCCAACCCCAGTATTGGAGAACTTTCAATACACAATGCATTGCTTGCTTTGCACAAAAACCCCCGTATTGGGAGTATATTCAATACACAATGCATTGCGTGCTTCGCACGCTAACCCCTATATTGGGAGTATTTTCAATACACAATGAATTGCGTGCTTCGCACGCCAACTGCCATATTGGGAGTATTTTCAATACATAATGCAATGCGTGCTTCGCACGCCAACCTCCGTATTGGGAGTGTTTTCAATACACGGTGCATTGCGTGCTTCTCACGCCAACCCCTGTATTGGGAGTACTTTCAATACACAATTCACTGCCGTGCTTTGCACGCCAACCGCCGTGTTGGAAGTATTTTCAATAAACAATGCATTGCTTGCTTCGCACGCCATATTGGGATTATTTGCAATACACATTGCACTGCCGTGCTTCGCATGCCAACCCCCGTATTGGGAGTACTTTCAATGCACAATGCATTGCTTGCTTCGTACGCCAACCCCTGTATTGGGAGTATTTTCAATACACAATTCATTGCTTGCTTCGTACACCAATCCCTGTATTGGGAGTATTTTCAATACACAATGTAATGCGTGCTTCGCACGCCAACCCTCGTATTGGGAGTATTTTCAATACACAATGTAATGCATGCTTCGCACGCCAACCCCCGTATTGGGAGTGTTTTCAATACACAATGCATTGCGTGCTTCGCACGCCAACTCCCGTATTGGGAGTATTTTCAATACACATTAGCAACAACAATGGCAGTTGTGAATATAATGGATTCATGTTCTTAGAGGATAATGCTGAGAAATAATTTAATATGTACTTAAATACTTATCATTAAAAATACAAAGAAAGCATTGTAAAAATAATATAAATTGTAAAGAATCGATGTAAGTTGATTTCACCAAAGAGGGGTTTAATGAAAGGGGAAAGCACACTTGAAAGTTATCCATTGCCGCTTAAAGAGTTGAATTCAAAGTTTTTTATATTCCGTTAAGTAATCCAATTAAAGCGTTAGATTGTTAAAAGAGCTGAGTTAAATTATATTTGACTTAATTTGTAAATAGTAGAGTTAGAATATCGATAACAAGGTTTGCGTACGGTTTGAAGTTGTTGTTCAAGTCGTGTATACAGGGAGTCCAAAATGTGCCTCATTAACTTTTTACCAAGTAGAAATAAATAAATGAGCTTCGGAGTATCTCTATATGACAAAGGGAGATGAATTTTGGTGTAACGGACCACTTCACCCTTTACCCCCAAAATGGGGTGTTGAGAAAGTAATTCAAAAATCTTAAATACAAACCCCAATCAAGTGATGCCTCATTTTAAAGACCTTGATAAATGAAGAAGAATGCCGCAAATTAGAGGTTAGAGGTGAACACTACTTTTTGAAATACCAACTTCAAGGGTAGTATACCGGATTGTTTCGTGTGGATTCGTGGAAAACTGTACTAACACTTCAACTTGTACATATTCCGGAATGGAAGAGCGTGGGCCATCTTTTAGACTGCATGTTTGAATTTTGAAACTAAACGCCTTACATATATTATGAAGTATCCACTGGCCTATCTGGATATGCATCATTTAGTACACGCATTGTTTCGTGTAAATTCCTCCTTGCTTCCCCATAAAACACATTACTTCTAGCTTATCTTCATTTGACCGTGGCATTTTGTTATAAAGTCTCAAAAACACAGTTACAGATACCGCCAACTAGGATGGAGCGCGAAGAGGGTAGTGTGCAAGTCTCCTACGCCGGCTCCCACCACATTTCCCCTCTCGCGTCGGAGTACAGTCAGATCACCGCTCGACGCGTTTGTTTGTCTGCTGCCTGCCTACCTAACGCATGTCTGCTCTGTAGTCGTGTTGATTGTATAATTATGACACCTTACAGTTACTAAAGGCATATTATAGGTATGGTAATTCATTAACGGTGAAAGAAAAAGTATTTGAAATTAGAAAAAAAAAATATAAACACTAAGCGTATAGCCACCAGGAGTGCTGATTTAACTTAAGTTATGTAATTATTATAACTTAATTACCTTGTTTTTCTCGGTCGAAACAATCCTTATTTTAATTTCTAAGGACCGGTTTTGGTGAGGTTTAACCACCATCATCAGATTATCACAAAGTTTTGGTAGTTCTATTTCCACATTAAAAGCATAAAATTACTTAAGTTGTAATTATCCACTTATTATTTAACTATCATTACTTTAATTATTCACTTCATATTAAAGCTAAAGAAACATACTACAAGTTTTATTTGAACCATTTTTGTGTATTTTAAATAATTAAAAAAATATAGTTAATAAAGTAAATTTACATGTTTTGAGAAACCATTTTTTTTGGTTTTTGCTTTTTAATAGCTCCCTAAATATTAACTTAAACGAAAACTTTATAAGAGCAAAATATGTTTAACTAGTGAAAAAAGCCTCCCGAGGTAGGCTGAAAAAGTCCGAAGTAAAAATGAATCTACAGAAGTAGATATCAATAGCATCATAACATTCTCTTTTATTTAAAATAAACCAAACTAAAATCGGCCTGGTAGTTCTCCAGCGGGAGGTAATTTTTTTATGTGGAGATCTAACGGTCCTATTTTTGTAAAAATGAAGAATAACGTTATAATTATCAAAAACTTATGAAATGTAATTTTTATTTCATCGTTATAAGGGTAGTTTTTGTTTTTTTTTAAATTTTAGATTACAACCCTATTGATATCTATTTCTGGAGACTCTGTTGTCGTAGGACATTTGTATTACAGTAACCTATCGGAAACAGGCGACTCCAAGAGGTTGTTTTTATGTAGTAAAACATAATTTTGTATTTATAACATTTTTTATAAATTATAATACAAATTTTAACTTTTATACTTTATACTTTTGGAACAAATCTGGAATATTTGATGGAGAAGTTTATGTCATTTAAAACAAACCGCACTGAAATCGGCCAGATAGATCTCCAGAAATAAATATCAATAGGGTTTTAACGTAAAAAACTAAAAAACTCAAAAACCGCCCTTATTAGTACAACAATGAAAAAATGTACATTTAATAATTTTTTTGATAATAATGACAACATTTTCTGCCATGTAGGCCTAAAACAAACAGCAATAAAATCGGCTTGGTAGATTTTTAGAAATAGCTATCAATAGAATTTTAACATAAAACCAAAAGATCTCAAAAAATGCCCTTTAAATATACCCATGAAGTAAAATTGACTTGAAAATTAAAGTCATTTCATAATTTTTTGATAATAATGACAACATTTTCTGTCATTTAAAACAAACCACAATATCGGACCGGTAGATTTTCAGATATAGCTATCAATAGGATTTTAAGATAAAAACAAAAAAACTAAAAAAGTGCCCTTTTAAATATGTCCATGAAATAAAATTGACATTTCATAAATTTTTTATAATAAAGACAACATTTTCTGTCAATTAATACAAACAGCACTAAAATCGGACCGGTAGTTCTTCAGAAATAGATATCAATAGGATATTAACAAAAAACCAAAATAACTTAAAAAGTGCCCATTTAAATATGCCCTTGAAATAAAATTAACATTTCATATTTTTTTATAATATTTACAACATTCTCTGTAATTTAAAACAAACGGCAATAAAATGGGACCTATAGATCGTCAGAAATAGCTATCAATTAGATTTTAACATAAAACCAAAAGATCTCAAAAAGTGCCCTTTAAATATACCCATGAAGTAAAATTGACATAAAAATTGATATCACTTCATAATTTTTTGATAATAATGACAACATTTTCTGTCATTTAAAACAAACCACAATATCGGACCGGTAGATCTTCAGATATAGCTATTAATAGGATTTTAACATAAAAACCAAAAAAATTAAAAAAGTGCCCTTTCAAATATGCCCATGAAATAAAATTGACATTTCGTAATTTTTTGATAATAATGACAACATTTTCTGTCAATTAAAATAAACAGCACTAAAATCGGCCAGTTAGATCTTCAGAAATAGCTATCAATAGGATTTTAACATAAAAGCCAAAAAACTCAAAAAGTGCCCTTTTAAATATGCCCATGAAATAAAATTGACATTTCATAATTTTTTGATAATAAAGACAAAATTGTCTGTCGTTTAAAACAAACAGCACTAAAATCGGCCCGGTAGATCTTCAGAAATAGCTATCAATAACAATTAAACATAAAAGCCAAAAAACTCAAAAAGTATCCTTTTAAATATGCCCATGAAAAAAAATTAACATTACATAATTTTTTGATAATAATGACAACATTTTCTGTCATTTAAAACAAACAGCACTAAAATCGGCCCAGTAGATCTTCAGAAATAGCTATCAATAGGATTTAAACATAAAAGCCAAAAAACTCAAAAAGTGTCCTTTTAAATGTGCCCATGAAATAAAATTGACATTTCATAATTTTTTGATAATAATGACAACATGTTCTGTCTTTTAAAACAAACAGCACTAAAATCGGCCAGATAGATCTTCAGAAATAGCTATCAATAATATTTAAACGTAAAAGCAAAAAAACTCAAAAAGTCTCCTTTTAAATATGCCCATTAAATAAAATTGACATTTCGTAATTTTTTGATAATAATGACAACATTTTCTGTCAATTAAAATAAACAGCACTAAAATCGGCCAGTTAGATCTTCAGAAATAGCTATCAATAGGGTTTTAACATAAAAGCCAAAAAAACTTAAAAAGTGCCCTTTTAAGTATGCCCATTAAATAAAATTGACATTTCATAATTTTTTGATAATAATGACAACATTTTCTGTCATTTAAAACAAACAGCAACTAAGATTGGCCTAATAGATCTTCAGAAATAGCTATCAATAGGATTTTAACATAAAAGCCAAAAATTCAAAAAGTGCCCTTCTAAATATGCCGATGAAATAAAATTGACATTTCATAATTTTTTGATAATAAAGACAAAATTGTCTGTCGTTTAAAACAAACAGCACTAAAATCGGCCCGGTAGATCTTCAGAAATAGCTATCAATAACAATTAAACATAAAAGCCAAAAAACTCAAAAAGTATCCTTTTAAATATGCCCATGAAATAAAATTAACATTACATAATTTTTTGATAATTATGACAACATTTTCTGTCATTTAAAACAAACAGCACTTAAATCGGCCAGGTAGATCTTCAGAAATAGCTATCAATAGGATTTAAACATAAAAGCCAAAAAACTCAAAAAGTGTCCTTTTAAATGTGTCCATGAAATAAAATTGACATTTCATAATTTTTTGATAACAATGACAACATTTTCTGTAAATTAAAACAAACAGCACTAAAATCGGCCCAGTAGATCTTCAGAAATAGCTATCAATAGGATTTTACCATAAAATCAAAAAAACTTAAAAGTGCCCTTTAAATATACAAATGAAGTAAAATTGATATTTCATAATTTTTTGATAATAATGACAACATTTTCTATCATATAAAACAAACACCGCTAAAATCAGCTCAGTATATCTGCAGAAATAGCTATCAATAGGATATTAACATAAAAGCCAAAAAACTCAAAAAGTGCCCTTTTAAATGTGCTCGTGAAATAAAATTGACATTTCATAATTTTTTGATAATAATGACAACATTTTCTGTAAATTAAAACAAACAGTACTAAAATCGGTTCAGTAGATCTTCAGAAATAGCTATTAATAAAATTTTAACATAAAAGCAAAAAAACTGAAAAAGTGCCCTTTTAAGTATGCCCATTAAATAAAATTGACATTTCA
>JAGFPH010008778.1:0-22601 GCA_018207615.1 Philaenus spumarius
CATTTTTTAAGGCGTTTTACAACTGGAGGATAAGCTCGGAATGGAAATAATAATATCCTACCTGGTAGAATTGTGGTCACTAAGATATCCACGTTCACGATCACGTTCCCGTTCCCGTTCGCGCAAGAGTTCGTTACGGTCGCTATAATATCCCTCTCTGTCTCTCTCACGTTCTCTGCCACCACCACTACCACCACCACCACCACCACCACCAGCAGCAGAACTAGCAGGCCGTTCCATACTTAGCCGGTGAGGCAATGGAAGAGTTGAAGATTTGTTCGTACTTGCACTGCTTCCAGGTCCTATAAGTTTAACACAAAAATACCACACTAATATAATATAGTACTGTATGTAAGGATTTACATGATTATTCTACAAATATTTTTATAAAATACAATTTCTACTGACATAGATACATGTCACATGATTATAAGTTTCAGTGTTGCATGTTTTGTGCCATACAGTACTTGTCATTTGATTTCTCCTTTCCTTTAAATTATTAACTACATAACTGACTGATAGTGCAGGTGAAATGGGTATATCCATAAAAAAATAAACAAAATAGAGTATGCCTAATAATACTTTGATAGTCTAAAAGTTAAATTAATCAATGTATATTGATTTAGACTGTTGTATAATGAATAACTGAATTAATAACTATAGCAAAATATATTAAGTTTTTACTTACGTCTTCTAGAAGGATACGGACTTCTTGTGTTAATAGCAGGGAGTTGCTCTGCAAATTCTGAAATAAATCAAAAAAAATTTACAAGATTTGTCACCAAATTCATAAAAAGTGGATGTTTGAATTAGGTTGATTTGTTTTCAATAAATCTGACAGATTGAACATTTTTACAAAAGCAGATCAAAATAAAAAAATACAAACCTACAATTTTATCAAAAACACTTGAAATGATTTTAAAATTGAAGTTAAGTACAGTTATGTCTAAGTTTTAGATGTCTCAAATGTAATCAAAATTCAAGAGAATTGAAATGATAAATATACAGTACAGCGTCGATAATCTGAACATCAATAATCCGAAACTTCAAAAATCCGAACGCATTCCGATGCAGCCCCTGCAAAAGTTCGTTTTCGTTTTTGCAAATTCCAATTATTGTGTCGTTAAAAATTTCACAAAAATCTTCATCGCAGTTTGACATTATTATCGCTTTGTAAACACTTCTTAACACCTGCTCTCACACGCCCTCACAACAGACTGGCTGTCAGTATTTTCACTGTCACGCTAATAAGCTGCTTTAACGCTAGCAATAAACATTCAGAAAGTTCATTCATTTCTCTTTGTGTAATAACAGTGTGTCGTACATACAGTAGTGCACTGTAAGCTCAACTAGTGAAAATCTACAGACTTTTAGACATTCAAATGGTTTTCCAAAATCTGAAACCCCAGAACTTTTTACATTAAGGCTGAGTTAAGTGTTTGAGGAAGTGACCACCCAGCAAACAGATACAATACTTAAAAAATATTAGATTTAAAAAATTTAAGGTGTATCCAATATGTATTTAATTGGTTTATTTATTAGTTTCAACCTGAATTACAAGAGCAATCTCAGAAATACTTGATCTAACAAAAAATCTTTTAACCCTAGAACCGGCAGACGGTACATACTGTACTGTCACTCCAACACATTTGTAACGAGTGATTGTATTGAATATTTGACCCACTAAAAATCTTTCAATCTCAAAAAGACAAACACCATTGGAAAGGTAATGTTTCAAACTTTAGTTTTTGTATTTACAATTTCTTTCTAAAACGTATATTTACATATGTAATCGCCGTTTTAAAATTGTAGATTTCTGTAAACCTGATTCCACACGTGGATTCGAATTCAATTGTACTGTTATTTCCCACTAATTCATCGTCCCAGAACATCTACAGGAATATTTTGATCAAAAATATAAAGGTACCATGGGATTAGTCAAGATTTGATCTATCTAAAGCCGCCTTGCAATCAGATGTCACTACTATGCAATTTGAATGACGAAGCTTTCTGTAAACCCTTGCGATTGGACAGTTTTGAAACCAATGAAACACACATTTGTCAACCGAGATAACACCCACAATCCCATATGTTTTTACAGATTTCTTTATACAATTCTGTAGAGAAAACTTGCAGCTTTCATTCGATGTGAACTAAACTGGATATAACCTGTTATATGTTTAGTCAAAGAGCGGTGGAAAGTACAAGGTTTTCGTGAATTACAGCGGTCGAATGGGACTGTCTGGCCCATTTGATTCTCACGGTAAATCCCAACGGACGTTTTGTTTCCTTTACAAGCAATAAGTTTTATTTGATTGACCTCATTTTGTTATTCAACTAAAGATATTTCAAACACTTTAGTGGACTAAGAAAAGGCAAGTATATCGTTCTTTTCTTTGATTTATTCTCTACACTTTGTTATAATAATATTTCATTTTTGGTCAAATAAAATATTCCTAAATTACGTTTTAAGCCAGGCATAGTTTTGTTAGTACTCTTGTAGTTGGAACATAAAAACTGGAGTAATCAAAATAAGAAATTTGAAATTGAAAAATGTTTTTATACAGTTCTATTTAGAACTAAATTACGAAACTTTTTTACATTTATGGAAAAAATTACAAAAAATGTTTACTACTTTTTATGTAGACCTAAAGTTGAACTTTTATGTTTCTTGAGCTAATAACTTTGTAAATTTTACATCTATCATTTTTATACTGGTATATACAAATTCTTTGAACCTTTCTCTACAAATAAGCTACTGAACAGTTTTGGATTGGGGTTCATTTACTATTTTTGGCGAATTTAAAAAAAAATGCTTGCACACGCCAAAAAATCCATTTTCGTTAAAGCCGCCGGTTCTTGGGTTAAAAAACTATCTTTGTTTCTCAACGAAGTCTCCTTTTAGCTCAATACACTTTTCCCAGCGATGTTCAATAGCTTCAATACCCTGTTTATAGTGAGAACTCTTCATTGTCAGCAAATTTTTTACCACCGAGCCATTTTTTTTTAAGTTCTAAAGAGAAAATAACCCAAGGTGGCTAAATCTGGTGAATAGGGTGAGTGAGGAAGCGATTCAAACTGTAACTCATTGATTTTAGCCTCTGCGGTAACAAATGTGTGAACTGATGCATAGTCTTGATGAAACAACACTTTTTTTTCCAAATGAGGCTGTTTTTACTTTTTTTAAGATAATCAATGAAATTTATTCCACACGCATCACAAAAAACTAACACCATGACCTAGCCAGCAGATGAAATAGTCTTCTCTTTCGGACCCAATTCTCCCCTTTCAGTCCATTGTTTTAACTGTTCCTTTATCTCATTTGTGAAGAGATGAACCCATGTTTCATCCATGGTTATCAATCGACACAAAAAGTCATCTTTATTTCTGCAAAACATCTCTAAACACTCGATTGAAACATAACACAACGCTTTTTAAAATTTATTGTGAGGAAACCCATCTTGCACGTAGCTTTCTCATGTTCAATTTTTGAGTCAATATGCAGTGTACAGCACTTTTTAAATGCCTACCATGTCTGCTAGCTCGTGCACTTTCAGTCGATGGTCATCCAATTCCATTTTGTGGATTTTTTCATCATTTCTGGAGCGGTCATCTCATTTGGTCGACCACTGTGATATTTGTCTTGACAGCTCGTACGGCATCGTTTAAACTAAGCCACCCAATATTATATTTTTGAAAACGAAAAAGGAATCTCCCACAGAGTGGAATCTATCTTGGTTTGATATTGGTTAGACTGAGACCTTTCGAATGAAATTATCACATCACATAGAGATGACCAATTTTTCCCATGTTTACAAATACACTGAGAACATTCACTATTGATGGCTGTCAGAAATACTAAACAAAGTAGTGTTTCATACTTTGAAATTAAACTTTATAAGGCTGGCTCATTCGACCTTAGTAATTGTTTTCAAACAACCGCCATCCATCCTCCATGTCGGGTACTTCTGGGACTACCCTCATGCATATGTGATAAGTTTACCTCATGCAGTTTTATTAGTTTAAAAGTGTCTTCTAACTCATGCCGCTTCTGCCATCTTGGTTTAATGAAATTTTAGGCTACAGGGTCCTATCTCTCTTTTCTCATTATATATTATTTAATATTCTCATTTAAGTAAACTATAATGAACTAGTGTTTTGTATTATTATTATTATTATTATTATATAAACGTGTTGAAAATTTATCATCCATGAGAGGAACGATGACAACAACTTCAGCAGTTTTAGACAATAAAACACCATAACTATTAACAATTAACTATTGCAAAATAAAAAGTGTTGAAAACAAAAACTTTAAACATATAAACTGCCCACTATCATGTTAAAAGGCTGGTTAAATTATTAATGAAATTAAATTTAGTAAGCTACTCTAGCAAGTTATCTAATTATATTAAATTTTAAAATGAAAGTAAGTACAAAGTTTTGTTGCCATGTCTAGTAAAAATGTTTGACATTAAGGGCAAATAAATAAATGTCCCCACATAGTTCAATAATTACAATAATTATTACTTCAAAACATTTACTAGATTTTAAAGTTAGAGGACTCTGAATAGTTTTACTTTACTCAAAACACATCTAATTTTATATTACACTATTTTTCATCTGTATGAAATTAATACTGTATTTTAAGTAAAGATAACTTTATATATCATTCTTATTGGAGAGAGCTTATTCTGACAGATGGCCATACCCCATTCATTGACATAAATTTCTTTAGTTTAACATATATGATATATAGAATAGGACTTCAGAACCACCACATACCTAAATTCTCCATACTCTGAGTAAGAAGAGCTTCGAACGTGTGGAGGCTATAACTCTCAGCATCCATTCCTTTAGCTAAGGTGTTACGCAAATGCATCTCATACTCTAATAGCAGTCTACTTGTCGGTGAACTTGGTGTACTCACCGTTGCCATCTGCTCTCTGTTGTCGTGATGGTAACGTCCTGAAAAACAGATAGGTAAAACATTAATCTCGCATAAAATCATAGCACAGGTTTCTAATTTCTAAAAGAGTTTTAATTTGAGGTCTTCTTACATAAAAAAAGTAAGAAATTGGAACATTAAAAATTTAATGACGAGGTAACCAAATTTTTAAAATATTGTTCAAGTACTACCATAACTTTAAATTGTAATATATTTTTAATATTTACTGCATAGCTCCTGATTACAAAAACTAAAAGACGTTTTGCAGGTAGAATTTAAGAACAATTTTAGAATATCTTAATTACTAATTAAATAAACGGTACCAGAAACTGGCACATACTTTCTCACAAACATATTTAAATTATTAAACAGATTCACAGTGACTTCATTATTGTAGGAGGAGTAGGAGAGGTGATTTTAAACTAGGAGATTAACTAATAAATATTATTATTAGCTAGAGAAAAAACTATTCGATCGATTTCGAACAAATTTGCACCAAACACGTCAATTAGGCCTGTATACATGCACGAAAAAAGGTTTTGAAATTTTTGTAAAAACAACGCCCTTTATTGCCAAGAAACCCCAAAAAATCAGATATTATTATAACTATTAGCTAAACGAGAATTTTTAGAAAGATGTGATTTCTTGCATATGGTAGGCTACAAATAAGCCAAATTTATCAAAATCGTTAGAGCCGTTTTTTTATTAAAAAAAAAATAATAATAACTGATTTTTTGGTTTTTTTTTTTTGCCAAAATAGGGGTTGTTTTTAAAAAAATTTCAAAACTGTTTTTCGTGCATCTATACAGGCCTACTTGACATGTCTGGTGTAAATTTGTTTGAAATCGATCGAATAGTTTTCGCTCTAGCTTTGTATACATACAGACAACATACATACAGACAGACATTTTGAAAACCCACTTTTTTGGACTCAGGGGGTCCCAAAACGGATATTTCCACAAAAATCTTAACAGTGATTTTTTTTGCGATCACTATACTTTCTTTATACTATAGTATAGTGAGGAAGAAAAATTAAGAAACAAAATAACACAAAATATTGATACATAAGTTAAACTAAACATTTAAAAAAGGATTTATATTTTTTTTTTCTTAACATAATTAAAATTATTTCCTAATAAATTATAATACTAAATATCTTAATAAAAACAACTTGTTTTTACCAGAGCTATTCCATGCATCAGGTAAATTGTTTTATCTATTAAATATGGTTAGCATTAGCATAGTATCTTTTAAACAGAAAGTTACAAGTACGGACAAAACACAAAAGCTTAAATAAATACGGAGCTGGCAAAGTTAATAGTTTAAGGTTATAAAATAATCTTTTACTGGATGAGATTTTGGTTAGGTATTCAGATTTTGTATGGCAAAAATCATTTTTGCCCCTTTTACGTTATCCCTTGGCAATATAACATATTTAATTTGGAAATAAAAATATCTATAATAAACCATGGCCTTGTTTTCATAACAATTACATTTTGTAACATTTTCATCTTTTGAAAGCCAGCTGTGTGTGTTTTCTTAGTCGAGGACTGTATATATGTGATTTCCAATTTAAGTGACAGCCAATTTTAACAACAAAAAACTAGCTTTCAGCATTTTCCATTAACAACCTATTTATTATTTAATGTTACATTCAAATGGGTGGTTTTTATTAGTTTTATTTATATTTAGCTCTAAGCCATTTATAAAAAGTAATACTTCTAACTCACTTCAGAAAATCTTATTTTTGTTTTGTTCCATATCACTTGCTTTTATAGCAAAATAGTTGTATCATCAGCAAAGAAATACGAATCTGATTTTATATTATCTGCCAAATCATTACTATTCAGGATGATTCAGGAAGAAACAGAGAAACTTTCAGGACGTGTTCTACTAGTGGAATTTAAAAAAAATTTCATACAAACATAGGTTTGGAAATACTTTGTTTTACAGTTACCCACCATTTTGTTTTTTTTTTACAAAGTACTTAATATCTTTAGATGTAGGAAATATATTGAAGGCAAATTTTGGATACATATTTGGTATGTAATCTTTTGCCCATGTACAAAATACCAAAAACTATTTTTTCATATATTTTCAAAATGGCAACTGTTTAAATTTGTAATGTAAAATATCTAGAAAACCGCTAACTTCACAAAAAAATTTTAAGAAACAAAAATTAATTTAATTGGAAGCAATAATTTAATTGCAAAACATTTAATAAAAAAAGGTAAAGAAAATCTTATAACATTCGATCATTTACTGCTCCTGTTTGAGATAATTCCCTTTGATTTTTATTAACCCTTTGCCCTCTGGAAGGATTTTTAATAAAAGTCCTCTGGGCTCGGATGGCCAGTAGTGCTGGCCACAGCCATTTCTTTATCAAGTCTGAATTGTTTTGCAAGTTACGTTCCTCTCAGCTCGGATGGCCAGCAGTACTGTACAAGGTAAAATCCCTCGAACGCCCGTATGGCCAGCAGGACTGGCCACACAAATGATCTGCATTTATTTATTTTTAGTAGTTTTATTTTGTCTGGATTGTGCTGAAATCTAAAGTCCAAATCTTAATCTAATTAATTCCCGCTTTTTTTCTGATCTGTGTTGTATCAAAACATAGCAATATTCGTTGCATTATAACCTTACCAGCAGTTTAGTTTTACGTTGCAGTGGTCTAGGCTAGTGTTTTTAAAGTTTTAAGTAATTTAATACAACAAAAGTTAATTAGTTTCTTATAGGTTTTAAGTGTTTTTTGTTAACAAGTTCTTAATTTTATTTTATTTTAAATTACCTAAAAATGTTGTTTGATAAGTTGTATACAATGGACCCAATGGTTTATTTTATTCATTAAAATATATTATAACTATATATTTACAGTTAAAACAAAAACTCACCAATAACAATATAATATTTCTACTTTATTGTATGGCAAAATAAAAGACTTACTAAAAGCCCACGATTTTGTTAAACAAGAAATAAATACCATCTAACAACATTTCAGATTGTAGTGAAAAATAATTCAGAGCTGTTGACGCCGCAAGGTCAAATTAGCGGCAGAGCTGACAACAGTATTGTAAGCGGTCAGTCAGGCTGGCCATCCGAGCTGTGAGGATGTTTAATTCGATAAATATTCAGAGCTGACTGAGAATATCGTATGGCCAGCAGTACTGGCTAACCGAGCGCAAAGGGTTAAAGATAAGAAAGTTTGATTTACTTTTATTATTTATATTCTAATTTTATGTTTTAAATCATTATTACCGTCTGTGTGTACTCGGAGAAGAATATTAAACCTTTACGGTCTGAATACCTTACATCAAGAAATGCTCTTTAAGTACCAAATATAAATTTTTCCGGATAATTCGTGATTCTTGATGGGTTTTTTCTATTTATCTGATAACCATATGAATTTAAAATTCTAATTTCAAAATCGTTACAACTATGTGATATGTAAATCAGATGAAATTCATATATTTTTGTGTTTACTTTCTCCTGCAGGGCCGTGCTAGCCCACAGGGACATCGGGAAGTTTCCTGGTGAACCCCATCCTGAGCGCCACCCGCACCCCTCTTAGAAATTTAATCTAATATGAATTAATGAAAGATCCATATAATTTAGACGAAAATTAAATTTTCACAAAACTTACGAGGAGAATGTCTAAATGTTTGATTCTGGAACCCTTTAAAATTACAGGCATCCAACACCAAAAACCAACCAGCTCCACTAACGTAAATACTGACAACGAACCTTTACCTTCTCTATCATATTGATATAATATTTTGTTGATGAAGATCAAATAATACATGCAAATTTCAACCCTGGTCTAACTAAACCATTAAATAATACTTTAAAAGGTTCAATATTTTGGAAATCTCTTCCCGACTGACAAATAAAACCTAATGTAGCAATTCTCTTAATGCTATTTAATGCTATCTTTAATGCTATTTTTACAGCCTATATTTACGAAGATAAATTAAAAGGCAAGTCTGGTGACTTCAGGAGAATTAATGAGATGCAAATTAATGTTAAGTTATAATTTATAGTTAATGAATGTAATAAATTGTAATATAGCACAATGCAACATTTGTAATATAACACGAATAATATTGTTGTTTTTATTTTGTACACACCGAAAAAATAATCTACCTAAATTTGCTTACCCAGCCAATCAGCCACTTACGCTATAATACCAGTGTGTGTTGAGAAGGTGTGGACAAGAGTTAATAACCAATCAGATTAGGGAAACTGCTATCAACCAATCGAAACACATATGCGAATAAAAAGTATTATAGCTTTGTCTCAAGAGGTAGTTTGGATATTAAAAGAATAAGATTCTCTTCAACATTGAGAACTACTATTGTAATGTGCATAGTTAAAATTATAATAACAGACAAGAAAAAGTGAATGCTGTTGTATCTTAATTGATTAAGTCTTTATTCACTTAACCCTCCTAGTGTCCATTAGGTTTTCCATAGGGTTCACTTTGTTAGTGGTTTAATTACCCCTTTCCCTGTTATCCCGTAGTAACCCATAGTGATTTATTTTTTCCACTCCCTGGCTTTCCGTACTAATCCGTAGTGGAACTTTAAATGCGTATAACTTCGCCATCTGTTGGAATATTTTAAAACCAACTTCAGAAACGTGTTCAGAGAACATTTTACAGTACCGGTACAGTTGTATTTGATTTGTAATTTCTTCCAGCTGTTTACGGTTTTAGATCTGTGTTTATATCATCTGTAGCACAACTTTTGTAAACCAAGAGTCACGTAAAACATGGCTAGACTGAATTTAAAATACATGGTTAATTTTTTGATTTATTAAATGTAATTTGTAGTAATTGAACACAAATAAGAGGACAGACAGTTTATAGTCTAACAAATATAAAGTGTCTCCTAACATTTTTGTAAAAGTTATAATTGTGAGAGAACTTATTTTTCAATTTGTTTTTATTTGGGCTTAAACAAAAATTCAGTGCTGCATTAGGTAAGTAAATATACAAATTTTGTATATACCAATATGATATTAAGATATGGTAAAAATTTCATGTATATTGAATAAGTAGTTAAATTAGTTATCGTAGTTTGAATATAAGTGACAAATTTGGCCATGAGGTCTGGTATGAGGCACTTGGTGTCAATGAATACCAGGGAAAGGGTTAAGGTGTTTTAAAAACTTGATTGAATAAAACTTGAACACAGAATCTCACAACTAATCCGAATATTAACTCAATCGTGTTTCAGTGACAATGTCACTATATTCAGCTACAATAAACAAAGTATAGTAAAAATGAAAATGATGGTTATATATATCACATCATAGACAATTTTCTTTCCAAAGGGTTACAAAATTATATTGTGGCATTTATGAAAATTTTTAAAATGTATAAGTAGGTATAAGGGAGATAATTTTCATGAGGGCGATTAAGATACTTTCTTTCCATTAGTCACACAACAATTTCCCTCCAGCTGCAGTCAAGGATACACAGACACGTGAGTTAATTGATGCATTGTTGTTGCCGCAATTAATTGTTTTACTAACACATGATTTAGCGGGCGGTAAAGTGATCATATAAAAAGCTTTACTTTACAAAGTAAACTAAATGCTTTTTATATGGACGCTTTTCGGCCCCCCAGATGATAAGTTGTTCTTTCTACCCTATTAATGAGGCAGAAAAGACTTGTTGAAGTAGTAGCTAGAGGAAAGAGTGTTTAAAACATCTAATAAATCACTATAAATAAATCACATGGTTCTGCTCTCTGTAAAATGTATATTCCATTTCACTGTAAAAGTCTCAAAACAAATAAAAACAATTAATACTACTCAAAACTTCCCTAACTAAAAAAGTAACTTGTTTATAAACAGATCTTTTACTAGCTAATAGTTACACATCGAGAAACATTGTAATATTCAAATTGTTTAACCTTTTGACCGCCATGCCGTTTCTACTAGGACGCTCCAAATACCGCCAAGAACGTTTACATAAACCATTGTAGCTTAGCTAATATCAAAACTAGAATAATGCTTTTGGTCTCGTTTTGTTGGGAATTAAAAGTACTACAACTAAATTTACAAAAAATGGTATTAATTCCACTTTTACATGTATACTATAACTGAAAAAGTAAAGGAAAACAAATATTTGTATACAATTTTTAAGTTTAGAGCCTATAATAACTATGTAAAAAAAATATTTTCCCTCTAACCTAATATATTATGTTATTCCCTATTTTATTGAGAATAATTCCCGAAAATTTAAACAAAAAATATTAACATTTAAAATATGTATTTGCGTTTGTTTTTCATGCAAAGCCTCGGTTTTTTTTTTTTTTTTTTTTTTTTTTTTTTGAGTAGAGACCTTCTTAGAGGATCACTCATTGCTATTATTGTAAGAAACAAGATTCACAGCTCTGAACTCACTAAACACTTACACAAAATGTGTCTCACTTTAGTGTAAAACAGAAATAATATGACAAAAACACTCAACAATCATAGAACGACTCAGTAAAACTAGCGGGAAAGTATACAGCCTATTTTCGGTATTTTATGCGGTACATAAATATTTTATACATAAATATGGATCCACAATCACAATACACATCCGGTAGATTTTCCCCCGTTCATTTGTTATGTAATTGACATTTAGTACCAAGATTGAATTTTTTTCCTTACACAATAAAAAATGTACCGTATTTATTTATACCGTGTTCATACAAGTATTTATTTTGCACAGCTATAAAAACTTTTAAAATAGACGTAAACTAAAAATATGTTGTTATAATGTGTAAGGCCAAATCTTATCCTCTTTATAAGTTTAGAAAACATACAGGTTTAGGTAACAAAAGTGACTAAATAAACAAAATACTAAAAGCCGATTATAACGGCTGTGGCGCTGTTTAGACAAACTGCCAGAGCCGATCACATCGGCCTATGGCGGTATTAGACCAACTTTTGAGAGCCGATGTAATCGGCTGTGGCAGTATTCAGACAGTTAGTAAAAGCCGATTAGATCGGCCCTTGGCGGTCAAAGGGTTAAATCAAGGCATAGACGGACAATAAGGATTAAAAAAATTGTTGCAATACACAGATTGAACCTCTGTGAGCAATTTGCTGTAATGCATGTCAGTCATAACGATTTGTGACTCTGTAGAAACAGCTACGTTGACATAAATAGGAGGGCAGACATTTGGAGGATTAAGGTCTAACCTCTTCAAAGAGGATAAGAACCTGCTCAAAAATCAGGAAACAACTTATGTTAGGTAATAACTCCATCTTTCTTTCATAACCACAATGCGCATCAACAAACAAAACGCATATACAAAACATTGATTAGACAAGTTCTTTGTTAACCCTAGAACCGGCAGACGGTACATAATGTACCAACACATTTGTAACGAGTGATTGTATTGAATATTTTACCCACTAAAAATCTTCCAATCTCAAAAAGACAAACACCATTGGAAAGGTAATGTTTCAAACTTTAATTTTTGTATTTACAATTTCTTTCTAAAACGTATATTTACATACGTAATCATCGTTGCAGATTATTAGTTTTCTACAAATCAATCGGTGCCTGAAAATTCATACAAAACATAATGAAATAACTCAACTTTCGTCAATCTCTAAAGCCCGCCCAGTAGGTTTTCTTAGTTAAACCTATGTATCGATGGAATCATCACAATTTCCCCTATCCAAAACTTTCATCTAATCAAAAATCGGACAAATAGTTCTGAAGTTGTAAGGGGTTTTGTAGACCCTTGCAATGGGTCAGTTTTCCAACCAATAAACAGCGTTATTTTTTTCGTGTGATATCTGTGTGACCTCAATCGTTTTTTAGAGATATTTTGGTATCTTTGTAAACATAATGCTTCAAGCTAACTTTCCCTGAAAACCAAATATGCTATATTTGAACAGTTTATTGTGTAGGACCGTGGGAAAGTGACTGCTAATACGGTCTCATAAAACGTTCGAATCTGAAGCCTAACGGACTTTTACAACATGGCTAGACATAGGAGTTTGCGCGTGCATCTTGTACAGACGAGAGTTTTCTATATTTTTCTAACTTTTGTTATTCAAATAATTCTAAGTCAAACACTTTTATGAGTCAAGTATACGGTTCAGTTCTTTGATTTATTCTCGACACTTTGTTATAATAATATTTCATTTTTCATATATTAGTAAAAATTACGTTTCTAACTTGGCATACTTTTGATAGCAGACTTGTAGTAGGAACATAAAAACTCGTGTTTTCAAAATAAGAAATTTGAAAATGTTAAATGTTTTTATACAGTTCTATTTAGAACTAAATTACGAAACTTTTTACATTTATGGAAAAAATTACAAAAAATGTTTACTACTTTTTATGTAGACTTAAAGTTGAACTTTTATTTTTCGTAACTGAACATTTTTTGTTTCTTGAGCTAATAACTTTGTAAAGTTTACATCTATCATTTTTTTTACTGGCATATATAAATTTGTTGAACCTTTTTCTACAAAAAAGCTATGGAACACTTTTGGATTGGGGTTCATTTACTACCGGTATTTTTGGCAAATTTTTGAATAAATGCTTGCACTCGCCAAAAAATCCATTTTTGTTAAAGCTGCCGGTTCTAGGGTTAAGGGTGTGAAAACTTCACAAGTGACAGAGAATCTAGCTGATGACTTTTAAATAGTAATTTTTACAACAATCCTTGTTAGAGATCAAACTGGGTGAGAATAAGACAATACCTACCTTTGATGACCCAACTAATTAAAGCCCTGCACACACCAGAGCGATACTCCGTGCGATACCAGAGCGGGCGCGATACTTTTTCTTGGAAATTCTCTTGCGATACCAGTGGTCCGTGCGATACCATGGTGTCTTATGGAGCCGCACACACCAGAGCGAACTGCGATACGCGATACCGAGACGAATGCGATACTGTAGCGATATTATCGCAGTAACGCTGCATGCACTGTTCGCAGCGCTTTATCGCAGCGATACTATGCGGCCAAACCATTGAACTATACTCAGTTTTGTCTGTCCTGTGCACGTGCAACAACAACATGTCGTGTATCACCGAACACTTACTTGAAGTTGTTTATACATACCCGGTGCTCTATGATTTAAATCACAAGGATTATAAGAACATACGGAAGAAAGACAAGATCTGGGAGAACATCGGAAAGACACTGAATACTTCTGGTAAGTATAAAGAGTTTTGCTGGTCCCAAGAAGCACTTTGCTAGCTAGGACCAAACCTTTCTTCCATGATAGGCACTGCATAATATTTAATGAACCAAGCCTACGTAATTATGTTTCGTGTGCATATAATTTTAGCCATTTTATTGTTTAGTACCACCACGTGGTAAGTGTTGGTAAGGTTGTTTGGTACAGTGAGGAGGAAGCAGCTTGAGCTACAGGAAGTAGTGACGCCGTCTACGGTGGGAACGTCTGCCCTTGTATTTCAATTCCCAAGTCAACTCTTTGGTACTTTCCTTTTCAATAATGTCAGCAATCAAACTCAGCAAATCGTCAAAACATTCCTGATTCATTCTAAAATATATGTAGAATCTTTTTTCATCTTTTATTAACTGGGGCATGAGCATATGGTACTCGCCAAATTGCAGCCGTTCTTTATTTATGTCGTGTACCCACATTTTCCTTGCTCTTTTATCTTCTAGTACGGCTAGTAACAGCAACGCTTCTTCTTCATCAGACGATGTCATGGTAAGTAAACACACAGTACAGTATACAAACACTAACTATAACACAACACTTTTACGTCTAGAGAGTCACACGACCACCGCACCCTACGCTCCCCTGAGGTGCACTGGCTTTCCCGCGCGTCTCTTTTCCCGCTCTGGTGTGGAAGCACCTGTTTCCGCTGCGATATTATCGCCCAAGTATCGCAGATAAAATTCTAGGAATTATATCGCGTCGCTCCAGCGATAAAGTATCGCTCCGGTGTGTGCAGGGCTTAAAACTCTGAATCTACAGTGGGCAGGTCAATTGCACCATGTACAAGAGGATTAAATACAACAAAATTACTGCTTGGTCATGATGAATGCAAGATTTGAAAAATAAATCAACACTTACAGCAAAGAGCTACTCAATATACAGAACTGGAGGATGAAATACCGTAGTCATGAAGATTGGAGAAAAATATTGAGGAGCCTAGGACTCAATTTTGGCAGTACCACCTTAAGGGTCGGCTCTAGCTGTCGGCCATGTTGGCTGACACTCCATAAGACCAATGTTAAATTAAAATCCAAATTTTTCCTTTATTTTTGATCAGAATATTATAAACGTTATGTAAACGTAAAATATTATAAATATTATGACATTTTAAAGCTATGGTCAATATGCATGCAAATGGCTTTTTAAAAACTAAGAAAAATATTTTGTTTAATATTTATTTTATTAACAATTTAAAACATTGGTTTTTAATATTTTTGCATGTTGTCACTATTAATTATAGTGAAAAACTACCAAGCCATTCGCCTGAAGAATTTCGTCTCCAAGATTTTAGTATTTTTTTTAAAACGCTATTTGAACAATTGCGGGTTTTAAATGGATTTAGGCTGAGCAATGTCCGTGAAACCTACCGCTGCCATAGGGTGATTTTAAATATTTTTTACGTTGTAACTATTAATTATAGCGAAGAATTACCAAGGCATTCGGATGAAGAATTTTGTCCCCAAGAGTTTGGTATTTTTAAAAAAACGCTATTTGAATAATTGTGGGGGAATGGATTTAGGATGAGCAATGTCCGCGTAACCTACCGCCGCTATAGGGAGTCGTAGGTTGCTTTCTGTTTTACTAGAGCCGACCCTTAAGGTACTATTCCATTGGAAGTGTCCACCATGGCAATTTTGACAGTAAGAGCCTATTTAATGTCTGACAGTAACTATAAGTTTATTTCAATGAAATTGCCAAACATAACAGAGCTCAATAACAAAAGCAAAATTCAGAATTAATTTATATAGCCTGCTATTATAACTTTTGAATTAAAAATGGACTGTAAAATCACACAGTCAAGTATAATTCCAAATATTTATTTATAAATCATAAAACAGGATGTTTTGTAACTTAGTAACTGATGGTATCTTACAAAAGGATGAAGGAGATACGTTTTGAATAATTTTTTCGTATAAAAGTTATGAAAATCTTTATTTTCATTGTAGAGAATGTCATAACTCCTTATATAGCCTACTTATACTTAAAGTAATCTTAATGATCACTGAATAATTTTTTCAACATTATTTAGCAAAGAATGAGTAAGGGAATAATTTTACAAGCACTGAAACAATATTAACCAAAACAGTGAAGACGACAAGATCTACAATTGTTGAAATGTGGAAGTATAAGGATCCCATGTGCACCTTCCCTGAAAGCACAGACCTCTGATTTAGTTGTATTCCGAACTTTTTGAATGACACTAAAACATAGAATATGTTCATTCTTGTTTTGTTTTTAAACCCGCTTGGCTTCTGATACCAACAATAATCACAAAAGCTAACAGACATTATTGCCAGATACATCACAAACATCACAGAGGTTGTTCCCCGACTAAATCATATTCTATGATAAATTATTATTTATTATTCTCTTTTACATTATAATAGTTATACAAAGACAGTTTTACATATAATTTCATGCATGTTGGTCTTGCTTGTCGATTTTAAAGTTATTCACGACTAAATCACAACATTCTATGATGCCACAGCTGCTGAGCAGTTCCAGCTAAATGGTTCAAGTTTAAAATAAACTGAAATAGTTGCAAACTCTCAGCCGTTACTGTCAACAACTACCGATGGACCATTCTAACCAAATAGTTGTACCACTAGAGGAAGATTTATGAAATTAATGTTTGAATGTATATTTTTTGATCGTACATTAAATAATTTGTCGGTATTACCTTTATTTTAACCTCAGGGCAAGATACAAGCAACAATAAAATATTTAAATAGCCAACAAATTATTTTAAATCACTTCAAGTACTATTCAGTCCAATAAATACACAATAAATGTACACATATTATGTACTACACAGCAAAAATACTATTAAATATATAAAAGCAGGGTATAGTCAAAATACCAAGCAACTACCTACTTTAAATATCTACGTCGAATCAAACAATAAAAACAAATTCAGCGGCTCAAAAGCTTACATTATTTACAATTAAACTGTATTTAATTACACAGTACTACTGTATTACTGCCAGCATGAATGCAATGATAAAAATATACATTAAGAGTTATAAGTCGTACCTCTACTACCTTGCCTATGATGTGAAGGCTGATCTAGATCAGAATTCCCGTTGCTGGAGCTAGGTGTTGTAGCATAACACTGATTGTCAAAAAGCACGTTGTCAGAAGGCGGTGAAATGTCACCGCCGCTTCCGCCGTTACGATCCAACTCCAGGAATAAACCTCGGCCTTGATAGTCTCTCTGACTACGTCCTATTTCATGTGATGATCTTGAGCCTATTTAAAATATACATAAAGTTTGTTTGGTGCTGTAATTAAATAGAATAAAAAATTTTGAGAAGGAATTGTAACTAGACATAGAAAAAAACTCTGTGTAAAGATACAAGCTAAATAAAGAAAAGTGAGGAGCAGAGTGGCGCAGTGGTGAAACTTGCTTCTCCAGTTTGCTTACAGCTGAAACCTAGAACACTGTGAATATTCAAGCTTTGTTACTGACAATCGGTTTACTTACGTTACACACTGCTCCCCTATCTTTATTAGTCTAACTTGCATAAAGAAGAAAACAAACAAAAAATAAGCAAATATAATAGTAAAATCAATCTTGATCAATTTTAAACAATTTATTTACTTCAACAAACTTCAAGTTAAAAACAAAGTTATTGCTATAACAAAAACACTTTAAAAGCTTACCATACTATGGCAGTTACATTGCACCTCATACAAATAAGTAATAAATATACTAGTAATATTAAACATGAAATAACATTTACATTGAACATGCTATATGACCTGCACACAAAGAATATGTTGAAGTCAGGATTGGGGGACGCTAGTTTAGTTGGTAAAGTCAGTCAGCAACTTAGGTCTGCAACAAAGTCCAGACAAATTCTTAACCATTCCCACTTATTGATCAGATATATCCACTACACTTCATGGACTTATATCTGCTAGCTCCTATTTATAGAACAAGTAGGGTTAGAATTTGTTCTGTCTGCATAAGTTAAGGAAAGACATAATTAAATTAATTTGATCAAGTTGTCTAATTGTTGGAAAGATTTCAATGAAAAAAGAATATTCGCATTTATGTTTTTCAAAGTTAAATAAATCAATAATTTTTATTTTTCATATAAAAAATGTTTATTTTCACTTACCTATTGTTTGAATATTCCATCACAATATTTCCTAATATTTAAGTCTCATCACAGTGTTTGATTATAAAAATATCCGAAGCACAAATAAAGTTATTTACAAGGTCAGTTCCACTGTACTCATTGCTCAGAGATTAATTAAAAGTAAAAATAAATTCTTGTGTTCTGAACTGAGCTTAATTAACTTAAAGTAGGCTAAGTTAAGTTTTGATTACTGGAAGTTTAGTGTTGAAAGTTTTTTAGTCAGGATATTTTTATAGCTAAATATTCGACAACCAGTTAGTTATATTACTTAAGCCAGACAAAAAAGACAGCCTGTTTCTTCCAGTAGGTGATATTAACTTATTTTACAACTGTTCTGGAGAATTAGTGTTCCCGAACTTGGGACACATAAAATTAATAAATTACTCCAGGAAAGAATTAATTGAAAGTGGCTGGTGCTTGCATCTAGCTTCCAACTCCCAGGCGTGTTCTGCGGTGTGTATGTTTAAAGGTCTAGACACTACAGAGTGATACATTTTCAAATAGGCAGGAGTTTTGTACAGTCAAATAGTCTAAGAGCACTATTCTACAGTTGGCCAGGGTAGCCATTGTAAATTTACAGTTAGATTGTGTCTTTGAATGTATTGCTTATAAAATTTTAACGATTTGTATCTAATTTTGAAACCAAATATAGTTCTTCCAAATATGAACAATAAAAATGAGTTATTAATGTTGATTGAATTGTAATAAACTTTCTTAAAAAAACCAAGATCTTAAAATTGTTTTTTAAGTAATATTGTAAGCTGAATTACTAAAATATATAAATGTTAACTATTGTAAATCTGTCACTTTTTATATTCCTGAATGTCTTCAGTCAAATAGACTTCTTTTTGGGATAACATAAGATACCAAATTCCAAGCCTTTGACTTGTAGTCACAAAGTAAAATCACTCAAAATCAGACTGACTGCCTGTGAAAATTACTCTACTAGACCAAACGAATCAATCAATAAACAGGTCAAAATATATTCAATTACCATTCTAAATGAATTATTATTTACCGGTAGCTTAAAATAAATTTTACTTAAAAAAACAAACATGACTAGGAAAGATTATGAAGTTCTTTTTACTTATTTTAGAAACACAAATTAGTTACCTTGAGTTTTTAACAATGTGCCTAATTGACAGACAAGTAAACTACAAAAAACTAGTTTTGTATGTGCTAATACAAAATCAAGACCAATAAGGGGATAGACAGTAAATTAGAATATTGTGAATGTAATGTAAGATTAATATACTCATGTTTGAAGAGATCCATACTGAAAAATTTATTGCTATCAGTTTTTTTATATATATATATATATATATTCTCAGTTTTCCAAAGTGTTTTAACCGACATTTGTAACTTTTATAACTAATAAACAAACATAATTTGATTTGACAATATTTTTTCCTTACACCCTTTAAAATATTTTCAGGTCAAACGGCTTATTCCTTGTAATACAGAATATCTTCAATATCTGCGGTACTACTAAAAAAACAGTAAGTTTATTCTGCAAAACCGAACCCGTTTTCTAACTTTAAATGTCAGAAATTATGACTGAAACTTCCCATAACCTTTAATAACTCTTTGCAACTCTTAATCTGAAATTTATTAGTAGATCATTTTATAAATATTGTCACCGACTATAAACCTTGAACCATGATACAGTAGAACGTCGATAATCCAAACATCAATAATCCGAAACGTCAAAACGTTAGTATTTTCACTGTCGCGCTAATAAGCTGCTTTAGCACTAGCAGTAAACATACAGAAAATTCATTAATTTCTTTTTGTGTAATCATTATAACAGTGTGTCGTACATACCGTAGTGTACTATACAGAATTTTTAATTTTGTTTAGTTTGCGTTAACTATAATGTACAAGTGAACTTTTAACAGTGTACTGTACTGTAATTGAGAGTTACAAGTGTAATCATGTTAGCCCTACTGTGTACGTGCAGGTTCTTCTAAATCATAATATGTAAGGTGTCTTACATTTTGTATTGTAATTACATTACTGCTTGTACTCTTTAACCACTTTAATCGATTAAAGGGCTTATATTTTATTCTAAATGGCATTTTCTTGGTTTTTTTCAAAAATCCGAACAAATTGATAATCCGAACCCCCTCGGTCCCAATTAGTTCGGATTTTCGACGCTCTACTGTAGGTTGGTAATCTTTTTTACACTGAGCAAAACTGCAACAGTCTATTAATTGAAGAATAAGCGTATCTGGCATTTCCGAAGGGGATCAATTGACCAGGATGCAGTCTCTTGGTAGAAAACTCACCAACTAGACCGCGTGTGTGGTTCCTCTCAATATACCCGTTTTACGTTGAATATATATCATGTAAATAGGAAGAGCCAGTAGGGTTTGTGTTTGTGTAAGATAAATAATGTACCGATAAATAAAAGACCGACATTTGAAAGAAACTTTTTTCCCAGACCTTCGCGCCTGATAGCTTCAGAGTTGAAAAGGACCAAGGAGTTGCTAAGCGAAGGCCTAGCGTCACATAATCTTTAGTAATACAATAGAGTCCCGATAATCCGAACTAATTGGGATCGAACACTGTTTGGTTTAGCAAGAATTCGGAATAGGCGGATTCCATAAATAATTTCAACGTATTGACATGTTAACGGGTAAATATTGTGCGGGGACATGCGCTAATGTCAGCTCTATACAGCGTTGATCAGCTTATGAAAAGTCGGAAAGGAAATGCATTTCCTTCAATGACTCATAGCGCCGAGACATTACCTACCCCTCTCCCTCCCACGTTTCAAACATATTATTATGAATCACTGCACAGAGCACTAGTCTAGTCATATCTAGTTCAGTGCTTACTCTAAGGACTTTGATAAACTGTGTGCGCTTATTGCAAATTTATTGTAAATCTTTGTTCCGTGAGTGTTGAGTCACTGTGCCTTTTTTATTTATGTTCGTAGTCCTTAACGTCAACTGTTAATCATTAAACATGGCAAGTAAACGAAGTCATTCTTCGTGTACTTTAAAAGAAACACTTGAATTTAATTTTAAAACTCTAATTAACTATTTTGTATAACAATAAATGTAAATTTTTTCACTAACATCCTTTTAATTTCTCCTGTTTTTTAAATTTAAAAAAGTCGGTATTTTTTCTGAACTCTGTTCGGAATAGGCGTATTTTTGGATTAGCGGCTCTACGGTACTGTTCTCTTTTTCAAAATTATTGGTTGATCGTCACACAAATTATGTCGGCAAATAAATGAAGCATTAATAATTTTGTCTTACTAGCAAACTATTTTACTTTGCTTGGATTCAGTTAAAAATTAAAGCTAAGAATTTTACTCGAATCGGTGATATTGTGTTTTACTCAATAATAAAGGCATCAATTTAATTAAACTTTCAAGTTCAAAATCCACAATCAGGTAATGGTACATAATTGATAATAAATTCTAACTATTTTTATTAATAGTAGTTCAAGTAGTAAAATATTCAACAAATTTTATATCATAGATACAAAAAAAACAATGCTCTAAAAGCAAAAAGAAACACAGTCAAAGTGTGTTTTATAAAATAAAAATGACTTAAACAATGTTATTAACAAAGGATTATAGTCTACTTTGGGGATAATACAAACGATCAGAAAACATTAATCATGCTCAGTGCAGAGGAAGTGACACACCACACAGTTAAGTAAATATACTGACCTGAGAAGCGACTGCCCTTATGACGTGATATGTTTTCAGGTTCTGATAGAACGTGTCTGCTGGTGTTGTTGTTAGCCGCACTGTTGCCATGGTGATTGTAATGATGGTTGTAATAGTTGTACCTACGACGGGTCATTTCAGGACTAGTGACTGGACTTTCCAGAGAAGGCATTGGTTTTAGCATCCGTTTAAGTGTGTTTGAATCTACACTCATACCACCACCTAGATAACAGAGAGGCATAAAACTTATCTTCCAGGGTTATTTTGCAAGTATGGTCCGTTTTTCAAAAACTAGTTCAAAAAAACTTGTAAAAACTAGATTCCTTAAACAAATTAATTTAAATTTGATGAAGTTATTTTTGTATATAATTTCCTTGTTTGTTTAAACACTTATAATAGCATTCTGTGAATTTTAGTGCCCATCATAGAAATCAGTCGTCTGTGAAGGCAACCAGGATTCAATTATGTTTCACTTCTTCAGCCATATCAACCCGTTGATCGCTGAAAAACTCCTGCAGGGAATGGAACAGATGCAAGAACCAGTACTGTACATTGGGAGGTTTAATTGCTTCTACTCAAGATACGTGATGCATTCTTGAGTTTGAGCAGCAGAAT